>OX030950.1:61311826-61536826 GCA_943735915.1 Pherbina coryleti
AATATGAATATGAATATGAATATGAATATGAATGAATATGAATATGAATATGAATATGAATATGAATATGAATATGAATATGAATATGAATATGAATATGAATATGAATATGAATATGAATATGAATATGAATATGAATATGAATATGAATATGAATATGAATATGAATATGAATATGAATATGAATATGAATATGAATATGAATATGAATATGAATATGAATATGAATGAATATGAATATGAATATGAATATGAATATGAATATGAATATGAATATGAATATGAATATGAATATGAATATGAAAATGAATATCAATATGAATATGAATATGAATATGAATATGAATATGAATATGAATATGAATATGAATATGAATATGAATATGAATATGAATATGAATATGAATGAATATGAATATGAATATGAATATGAATATGAATATGAATATGAATATGAATATGAATATGAATATGAATATGAATATGAATATGAATAAGAATATGAATATGAATATGAATATGAATATGAATATGAATATGAATATGAATATGAAAATGAATATGAATATGAATATGAATATGAATATGAATATGAATATGAATATGAATATGAATATGAATATGAATATGAATATGAATATGAATATGAATATGAATATGAATATGAATATGAATATGAAAATGAATATCAATATGAATATGAATATGAATATGAATATGAATATGAATATGAATATGAATATGAATATGAATATGAATATGAATATGAATATGAATATCAATATGAATATGAATATGAATATGAATATGAATATGAATATGAATATGAATATGAATATGAATATGAATATGAATATGAATATGAATATGAATATGAATATGAATATGAATATGAATATGAATATGAATATGAATATGAATATGAATATGAATATGAATATGAATATGAATATGAATATGAATATGAATATGAATATGAATATGAATATGAATGAATATGAATATGAATATGAATATGAATATGAATATGAATATGAATATGAATATGAATATGAATATGAATATGAATATGAATATGAATATGAATATGAATATGAATATGAATATGAATATGAATATGAATATGAATATGAATATGAATATGAATATGAATATGAATATGAATATGAATATGAATATGAATATGAATATGAATGAATATGAATATGAATATGAATATGAATATGAAAATGAATATCAATATGAATATGAATATGAATATGAATATGAATATGAATATGAATATGAATATGAATATGAATATGAATATGAATATGAATATGAATATGAATATGAATGAATATGAATATGAATATGAATATGAATATGAATATGAATATGAATATGAATATGAATATGAATATGAATATGAATATGAATATGAATATGAATATGAATATGAATATGAATATGAATATGAATATGAATATGAATATGAATATGAATATGAATATGAATATGAATATGAATATGAATATGAATATAAATATGAATATGAATATGAATATGAATAATTCTCAAAACTGATTACTATCAATATGAATATGAATATGAATATGAATAGGAATATGAATATGAATATGAATATGAATATGAATATGAATATGAATATGAATATGAATGAATATGAATATGAATATGAATATGAATATGAATATGAATATGAATATGAATATGAATATGAATATGAATATGAATATGAATATGAATATGAATATGAATATGAATATGAATATGAATATGAATATGAATATGAATATGAATATGAATATGAATATGAATATGAATATGAATATGAATATGAATATGAATATGAATATGAATATGAATATGAATATGAATATGAATATGAATATAAATATGAATGAATATGAATATGAATATGAATATGAATATGAATATGAATATGAATATGAATATCAATATGAATATGAATATGAATATCAATATGAATATGAATATGAATATGAATATGAATATGAATATGAATATGAATATGAATATGAATATGAATATAAATATGAATATGAATATGAATATGAATAATTCTCAAAACTGATTACTATCAATATGAATATGAATATGAATATGAATAAGAATATGAATATGAATATGAATATGAATATGAATATGAATATGAATGAATATGAATATGAATATGAATATGAATATGAATATGAATATGAATATGAATATGAATATGAATATGAATATGAATATGAATATGAATATGAATATGAATATGAATATGAATATAAATATGAATATGAATATGAATATGAATAATTCTCAAAACTGATTACTATCAATATGAATATGAATATGAATATGAATAAGAATATGAATATGAATATGAATATGAATATGAATATGAATATGAATATGAATATGAATGAATATGAATATGAATATGAATATGAATATGAATATGAATATGAATATGAATATGAATATGAATATGAATATGAATATGAATATGAATATGAATATGAATATGAATATGAATATGAATATGAATATGAATATGAATATGAATATGAATATGAATATGAATATGAATATGAATGAATATGAATATGAATATGAATATGAATGAATATGAATACGAATATGAATATGAATATGAATATGAATATGAATATGAATATGAATATGAATATGAATATGAATATGAATATGAATATGAATATGAATATGAATATGAATATGAATATCAATATGAATATGAATATGAATATGAATATGAATATGAATATGAATATGAATATGAATATGAATATGAATATGAATATGAATATGAATATGAATATCAATATGAATATGAATATGAATATGAATATGAATATGAATATGAATATGAATATGAATATGAATATGAATATGAATATGAATATGAATATGAATATGAATATGAATATGAATATGAATATGAATATGAATATGAAAATGAATATCAATATGAATATGAATATGAATATGAATATGAATATGAATATGAATATGAATATGAATATGAATATGAATATCAATATGAATATGAATATGAATATGAATATGAATATGAATATGTATACGAATATGAATATGAATAATTCTCAAAACTGATTACTATGAATATGAATATGAATATGAATATGAATATGAATATGAATATGAATATGAATATGAATATGAATATGAATATGAATATGAATATGAATATGAATATGAATATGAATATGAATATGAATATGAATATGAATATGAATATGAATATGAATATGAATATGAATATGAATATGAATATGAATATGAATATGAATATGAATATGAATATGAATATGAATATGAATATGAATATGAATATGAATATGAATATGAATATGAATATGAATATGAATATGAATATGAATATGAATATGAATATCAATATGAATATCAATATGAATATGAATATGAATATGAATATGAATATGAATATCAATATGAATATGAATATGAATATGAATATGAATATGAATATGAATATGAATATGAATATGAATATGAATATGAAAATGAATATGAATATGAATATGAATATGAATATGAATATGAATATGAATATGAATATGAATATGAATATGAATATGAATATGAATATGAATATGAATATGAATATGAAAATGAATATCAATATGAATATGAATATGAATATGAATATGAATATGAATATGAATATGAATATGAATATGAATATGAATATGAATATGAATATCAATATGAATATGAATATGAATATGAATATGAATATGAATATGAATATGAATATAAATATGAATATGAATATGAATATGAATAATTCTCAAAACTGATTACTATTAATATGAATATGAATATGAATATGAATAAGAATATGAATATGAATATGAATATGAATATGAATATGAATATGAATATGAATGAATATGAATATGAATATGAATATGAATATGAATATGAATATGAATATGAATATGAATATGAATATGAATATGAATATGAATATGAATATGAATATGAATATGAATATGAATATGAATATGAATATGAATATGAATATGAATATGAATATGAATATGAATATGAATATGAATATGAATATGAATATGAATATGAATATGAATATGAATATGAATATGAATATGAATATGAATATGAATATGAATATGAATATGAATATGAATATGAATATGAATATGAATGAATATGAATATGAATATGAATATGAATATGAATATGAATATGAATATGAATATGAATATGAATATGAATATGAATATGAATATGAATATGAATATGAATATGAATATGAATATGAATATGAATGAATATGAATATGAATATGAATATGAATATGAATATGAATATGAATATGAATATGAATATGAATATGAATATGAATATGAATATGAATATGAATATGAATATGAATATGAATATGAATATGAATATGAATATGAATATGAATATGAATATGAATATGAATATGAATATGAATATGAATATGAATATAAATATGAATATGAATATGAATATGAATAATTCTCAAAACTGATTACTATCAATATGAATATGAATATGAATATGAATAAGAATATGAATATGAATATGAATATGAATATGAATATGAATATGAATATGAATGAATATGAATATGAATATGAATATGAATATGAATATGAATATGAATATGAATATGAATATGAATATGAATATGAATATGAATATGAATATGAATATGAATATGAATATGAATATGAATATGAATATGAATATGAATATGAATATGAATATGAATATGAATATGAATATGAATATGAATATGAATATGAATATGAATATGAATATGAATATGAATATGAATATGAATATGAATGAATATGAATATGAATATGAATATGAATATGAATATGAATATGAATATGAATATGAATATGAATATGAATATGAAAATGAATATCAATATGAATATGAATATGAATATGAATATGAATATGAATATGAATATGAATATGAATATGAATATGAATATGAATATGAATATGAATATGAATATGAATATGAATATAAATATGAATATGAATATGAATATGAATAATTCTCAAAACTGATTACTATCAATATGAATATGAATATGAATATGAATAAGAATATGAATATGAATATGAATATGAATATGAATATGAATATGAATATGAATATGAATATGAATATGAATGAATATGAATATGAATATGAATATGAATATGAATATGAATATGAATATGAATATGAATATGAATATGAATATGAATATGAATATGAATATGAATATGAATATGAATATGAATATGAATATGAATATGAATATGAATATGAATATGAATATGAATATGAATATGAATATGAATATGAATATGAATATGAATATGAATATGAATATGAATATGAATATGAATATGAATATGAATATGAATGAATATGAATATGAATATGAATATGAATATGAATATGAATATGAATATGAATATGAATATGAATATGAATATGAATATGAATATGAATATGAATATGAATGAATATGAATATGAATATGAATATGAATATGAATATGAATATGAATATGAATATGAATATGAATATGAATATGAATATGAATATGAATATGAATATGAATATGAATATGAATATGAATATGAATATGAATATGAATATGAATATAAATATGAATATGAATATGAATATGAATATGAATAATTCTCAAAACTGATTACTATCAATATGAATATGAATATGAATATGAATAAGAATATGAATATGAATATGAATATGAATATGAATATGAATATGAATATGAATGAATATGAATATGAATATGAATATGAATATGAATATGAATATGAATATGAATATGAATATGAATATGAATATGAATATGAATATGAATATGAATATGAATATGAATATGAATATGAATATGAATATGAATATGAATATGAATATGAATATGAATATGAATATGAATATGAATATGAATATGAATATGAATATGAATGAATATGAATATGAATATGAATATGAATATGAATATGAATATGAATATGAATATGAATATGAATATGAATATGAATATGAAAATGAATATCAATATGAATATGAATATGAATATGAATATGAATATGAATATGAATATGAATATGAATATGAATATGAATATGAATATGAATATGAATGAATATGAATATGAATATGAATATGAATATGAATATGAATATGAATATGAATATGAATATGAATATGAATATGAATATGAATATGAATAAGAATATGAATATGAATATGAATATGAATATGAATATGAATATGAATATGAAAATGAATATGAATATGAATATGAATATGAATATGAATATGAATATGAATATGAATATGAATATGAATATGAATATGAATATGAATATGAATATGAATATGAATATGAATATGAAAATGAATATCAATATGAATATGAATATGAATATGAATATGAATATGAATATGAATATGAATATGAATATGAATATGAATATGAATATGAATATGAATATGAATATCAATATGAATATGAATATGAATATGAATATGAATATGAATATGAATATGAATATGAATATGAATATGAAAATGAATATGAATATGAATATGAATATGAATATGAATATGAATATGAATATGAATATGAATATGAATATGAATGAATATGAATATGAATATGAATATGAATATGAATATGAATATGAATATGAATATGAATATGAATATGAATATGAATATGAATATGAATATGAATATGAATATGAATATGAATATGAATATGAATATGAATATGAATATGAATATGAATGAATATGAATATGAATATGAATATGAATATGAAAATGAATATCAATATGAATATGAATATGAATATGAATATGAATATGAATATGAATATGAATATGAATATGAATATGAATATGAATATGAATATGAATATGAATATGAATATGAATATGAATATGAATATGAATATGAATGAATATGAATATGAATATGAATATGAATATGAATATGAATATGAATATGAATATGAATATGAATATGAATATGAATATGAATATGAATATGAATATGAATATGAATATGAATATGAATATGAATATGAATACGAATATGAATATGAATATGAATATGAATATGAATATGAATATGAATATGAATATGAATATGAATATGAATATGAATATAAATATGAATATGAATATGAATATGAATAATTCTCAAAACTGATTACTATCAATATGAATATGAATATGAATATGAATAAGAATATGAATATGAATATGAATATGAATATGAATATGAATATGAATATGAATGAATATGAATATGAATATGAATATGAATATGAATATGAATATGAATATGAATATGAATATGAATATGAATATGAATATGAATATGAATATGAATATGAATATGAATATGAATATGAATATGAATATGAATATGAATATGAATATGAATATGAATATGAATATGAATATGAATATGAATATGAATATGAATATGAATATGAATATGAATATGAATATGAATATGAATATGAATATGAATATAAATATGAATGAATATGAATATGAATATGAATATGAATATGAATATGAATATGAATATGAATATGAATATGAATATGAATATGAATATGAATATGAATATGAATATGAATATGAATATGAATATGAATATGAATATGAATATGAATATGAATATGAATATGAATATGAATATGAATATGAATATAAATATGAATATGAATATGAATATGAATAATTCTCAAAACTGATTACTATCAATATGAATATGAATATGAATATGAATAAGAATATGAATATGAATATGAATATGAATATGAATATGAATATGAATATGAATGAATATGAATATGAATATGAATATGAATATTAATATGAATATGAATATGAATATGAATATGAATATGAATATGAATATGAATATGAATATGAATATGAATATGAATATGAATATGAATATGAATATGAATATGAATATGAATATGAATATGAATATGAATATGAATGAATATGAATATGAATATGAATATGAATGAATATGAATATGAATATGAATATGAATATGAATATGAATATGAATATGAATATGAATATGAATATGAATATGAATATGAATATGAATATGAATATCAATATGAATATGAATATGAATATCAATATGAATATGAATATGAATATGAATATGAATATGAATATGAATATGAATATGAATATGAATATGAATATGAATATGAATATGAATATCAATATGAATATGAATATGAATATGAATATGAATATGAATATGAATATGAATATGAATATGAATATGAATATGAATATGAATATGAATATGAATATGAATATGAATATGAATATGAATATGAATATGAATATGAATATGAATATGAAAATGAATATCAATATGAATATGAATATGAATATGAATATGAATATGAATATGAATATGAATATGAATATGAATATGAATATGAATATGAATATGAATATGAATATGAATATCAATATGAATATGAATATGAATATGAATATGAATATGAATATGTATACGAATATGAATATGAATAATTCTCAAAACTGATTACTATGAATATGAATATGAATATGAATATGAATATGAATATGAATATGAATATGAATATGAATATGAATATGAATATGAATATGAATATGAATATGAATATGAATATGAATATGAATATGAATATGAATATGAATATGAATATGAATATGAATATGAATATGAATATGAATATGAATATGAATATGAATATGAATATGAATATGAATATGAATATGAATATGAATATGAATATGAATATGAATATGAATATCAATATGAATATGAATATGAATATGAATATGAATATGAATATGAATATGAATATCAATATGAATATGAATATGAATATGAATATGAATATGAATATGAATATGAATATGAATATGAATATGAAAATGAATATCAATATGAATATGAATATGAATATGAATATGAATATGAATATGAATATGAATATGAATATGAATATGAATATGAATATGAATATGAATATGAATATGAATATGAATATGAATATGAATATGAATATCAATATGAATATGAATATGAATATGAATATGAATATGAATATGAATATGAATATGAATATGAATATGAATATGAATATGAATATGAATATGAATATGAATATGAATATGAATATGAATATGAATATGAATATGAATATGAATATGAATATGAATATAAATATGAATATGAAGATAAATATGATTATAAGGAACTTAATACAATTAATGAAAACTGAACGGATAACACTGGCTAAAAACTAGTCATTGAATAATGAGTACTGAGCACTGAATAATTCTCAAAACTGATTTCTACATGAATGAACTGAATAATGAATTATCAGATTAATAGGATTTATTTAAGTCTGCCCTCTTGAGATTTTTCTTGCCACTATATCCATGAATTCAAAAATATTATTTATAATAGTTAAAATAATTTTTATAGCCTTTACATAATTGGTCCAATATTTTTACCAACAGCTTTTTCAGTATTTGTCTTTTATTGCATCTCCTCTCTCTCACCCTCTCATAAATTTAAGGAGACAATTCACCGAAAAAAGCTTTGTCATTCGTCCATAGAAATCCTTAGAGCATAAATCAAATAAATATCTGCAACCGCTCTTCTGTGTTTCCTTATTTATTATCCTGCACATGCGGTAAAAGGTCTACATTTTCGCCAGGCTCTATTAAAAATAACTATTTTTACCTCTATCTCCTACACCACGAACATCTACGGTGCGACCATCAAATTGCAACAACTTAATTTGATATACGAGCAACCCTTTTAAACCAAGCAGGCTATAAATATGCGCACTTCGTCCTTCCAACACCTTCATTTAAGGAAAGTAAACATAATAAAAATAAAAACTCTAAAGTAGCTCAAAGGATACGCTTACACGTTAATCCTTTTAATTGGCCCTCATATAATTTACATACGAACTCACACATAAGCTTCCACTTAAGCAAACGTGCTACAAATATTCTCACTCTTTGGGTGTGTGATTATGCCAGTGTAGGTGTGTGTGTGTGCGTTTGTGTAGCTTCTTATAATAGCTGCAACTACACTCTGATATAATATTTTATAAAAAAAATATACTGGAAGAAGACAAAAAAAAAACCAACTAAGAATACAGAGCAACATGAAAAAGGACTACAGGATATACGTTTAACTGCCCCGCATATCCTTCAATAATGAAGACACGGTTGCCAACTCTTTGAAAAATTGAATAGATACAAGAAAAGGCTAAACATATTTAAGTTGTGCGGCATGTAATTTATACACACTAACACACAGCTACATACATGAGCATATGTGTTGGGAGTATCTTTAAATATCTGGTTAAGTTTGGGTATGTGTGCACATCAGGATATATGGGTGTGTTTATCTTTAAGCCATAAAATTTAAGTGCTCGTTTTTAGTTCTCTCGTGCAGAATTTGTGCTCATACATCAGCGTACAACAACTATAACAATGCCAATAACAATTCCAACAACAGCAGTAACAGTAACAATATCAGAGGAACAGCAAAAACAACAAGAAATACTGACCACATCGAAAACTCTTACGCACGACCGCGTTTTCTGAATAAATTTGAAGACATTATCCTTTGAATTTGAAACATGCTCAATTAAATAAGGATTCCGGCAGGGTTCGAAATTTCAATATGATTTCATTATTTGTTAGTATTTGACATTGGAATAGTTGCTGTTTATTCGGGATAAATCAAAATAAGTGCCAATTACTGGTTTGACCTCAGAGATAACTGCATAACTTCCAGTGTGGTTAGCAGCATGAAGAGGTTTTGTGGCAGTTAAGAGTTAAGAGTAAAAAGTTAAGAGTTAAGAGTTAGGAGTTAAGAGTTAAGAGTTAAGAGTTAAGAGTTAAGAGTTAAGAGTTAAGAGTTAAGAGTTAAGAGTTAAGAGTTAAGAGTTAAGAGTTAAGAGTTAAGAGTTAAGAGTTAAAAGTTAAGAGTTAAGAGTTAAGAGTAAAGAGTTAAGAGTTAAGAGTTAAGAGTTAAGAGTTAAGAGTTAAGAGTTAAGAGTTAAGAGTTAAGAGTTAAGAGGTAAGAGTTAAGAGTTAAGAGTTAAGAGTTAAGAGTTAAGAGTTAAGAGTTAAGAGTTAAGAGTTAAGAGTTAAGAGTTAAGAGTTAAGAGTTAAGAGTTAAGAGTTAAGAGTTAAGAGTGAAGAGTTAAGAGTAAAGAGTTAAGAGTTAAGAGTTAAGAGTTAAGAGTTAAGAGTTAAGAGTTAAGAGTTAAGAGTTAAGAGTTAAGAGTTAAGAGTAAAGAGTTAAGAGTTAAGAGTTAAGAGTTAAGAGTTAAGAGTTAAGAGTTAAGAGTTAAGAGTTAAGAGTTAAGAGTTAAGAGTTAAGAGTTAAGAGTTAAGAGTTAAGAGTTAAGAGTTAAGAGTTAAGAGTTAAGAGTTAAGAGTTAAGAGTTAAGAGTTAAGAGTTAAGAGTTAAGAGTTAAGAGTTAAGAGGTAAGAGTTAAGAGTTAAGAGTTAAGAGTTAAGAGTTAAGAGTAAAGAGTTAAGAGTTAAGAGTTAAGAGTTAAGAGTTAAGAGTTAAGAGTTAAGAGTTAAGAGTTAAGAGTTAAGAGTTAAGAGTTAAGAGTTAAGAATTAAGAGTTAAGAGTTAAGAGTTAAGAGTTAAGAGTTAAGAGTTAAGAGTTAAGAGTTAAGAGTTAAGAGTTAAGAGTTAAGAGTTAAGAGTTAAGAGTTAAGAGTTAAGAGTTAAGAGTTAAGAGTTAAGCGTTAAGCGGTAAGAGTTAAGAGTTAAGAGTTAAGAGTTAAGAGTTAAGAGTTAAGAGTTAAGAGTTAAGAGTTAAGAGTTAAGAGTTAAGAGTTAAGAGTTAAGAGTTAAGAGTTAAGAGTTAAGAGTTAAGAGTTAAGAGTTTAGAGTTAAGAGTTAAGAGTTAAGAGTTAAGAGTTAAGAGTTAAGAGTTAAGAGTTAAGAGTTAAGAGTTAAGAGTTAAGAGTTAAGAGTTGAGATTTAAGAGTTAAGAGTTAAGAGTTAAGAGTTAAGAGTTAAGAGTTAAGAGTTAAGAGTTAAGAGTTAAGAGTTAAGAGTTAAGAGTTAAGAGTTAAGAGTTAAGAGTTAAGAGTTAAGAGTTAAGAGTTAAGCGGTAAGAGTTAAGAGTTAAGAGTTAAGAGTTAAGAGTTAAGAGTTAAGAGTTAAGAGTTAAGAGTTAACAGTTAAGAGTTAAGGAGAAGAGTTAAGAGTTAAGAGTTAAGAGTTAAGAGTTAAGAGTTAAGAGTTAAGAGTTAAGAGTTAAGAGTTAAGAGTTAAGAGTTAAGAGTTAAGAGTTAAGAGTTAAGAGTTAAGAGTTAAGAGTTAAGAGTTAAGAGTTAAGAGTTGAGATTTAAGAGTTAAGAGTTAAGAGTTAAGAGTTAAGAGTTAAGAGTTAAGAGTTAAGAGTTAAGAGTTAAGAGTTAAGAGTTAAGAGTTAAGCGGTAAGAGTTAAGAGTTAAGAGTTAAGAGTTAAGAGTTAAGAGTTAAGAGTTAAGAGTTAACAGTTAAGAGTTAAGGAGAAGAGTTAAGAGTTAAGAGTTAAGAGTTAAGAGTTAAGAGTTAAGAGTTAAGAGTTAAGAGTTAAGAGTTAAGAGTTAAGAGTTAAGAGTTAAGAGTTAAGAGTAAAGAGTTAACAGTTAAGAGTTAAGAGTTAAGAGTTAAGAGTTAAGAGTTAAGAGTTAAGAGTTAAGAGTTAAGAGTTAAGAGTTAAGAGTTAAGAGTTAAGAGTTAAGAGTTAAGAGTTAAGAGTTAAGAGTTAAGAGTTAAGAGTTAAGAGTTAAGAGTTAAGAGTTAAGAGTTAAGAGTTAAGAGTTAAGAGTTAAGAGTTAAGAGTTAAGAGTTAAGAGTTAAGAGTTAAGAGTAAAGAGTTAACAGTTAAGAGTTAAGAGTTAAGAGTTAAGAGTAAAGAGTTAAGAGTTAAGAGTTAAGAGTTAAGAGTTAAGAGTTAAGAGTTGAGAATTAAGAGTTAAGAGTTAAGAGTTAAGAGTTAAGAGTTAAGAGTTAAGAGTTAAGAGTTAAGAGTTCAGAGTTAAGAGTTAAGAGTTAAGAGTTAAGAGTTAAGAGTTAAGAGTTAAGAGTTAAGAGTTAAGAGTTAAGAGCTAAGAGTTAGAATTAATAGTTTAGTTTCAAAAGTGTAGAGTAAATCCTGAAGAACTTTACGTACAACGTCACAATATCAAAATTCAGATTTTTTAACACCACAAAATTATTTATATTTCACACATAGTTCTTTAAAATCAACTTGAATACAAAACTTATGCAAAGCGTATAAAAACCTCAACGAAAATGGCGCTTTGTCCTATTCATGGTTTAACGAAAGATATTTAAAAGAATTTTTTATGAATTAAATCCTTGAATTTTCTGCTCAAAAAAATTATTTGCCCCAAATTTTGTTGTAAATTTGTTCACACCTCTTTTACCTCCCCTCATGTCGAGATCACCACCGACCTCAAATCGTTACGAACACAAACACCTATCCTCCCCGCGTATACCCAATGAGCGTTAATAATATAAATAAAAATACAGCCATTAAAAAAGCTCAACCTAGGTAACTGTGGCTTCAACACGTTCCCACATCAACATATGTTATGGAATCCAATTTCATGTTTTGTTATCCTTATCCTGAAAATAGGTTAACGCGCGACCCTCACTTTATTCTATGCCACTCTTCGCTGCGCTACGCTAGCAACTTCCTAGAGTAAATAAAACAACAACAGCAACAAGGAAATTGAAAACAATCGAGCTTATCTTGGCAACATGGCAGCGCACACGAGGCAAAATAAACACACACACACACATACACATTTACTCACTCGAGCACTTACTTACAGGACATTCGACATTGTAAAAAAAACATATAGTAAAAAAACAACAACAACAACAACAACAACAATGACAACAAGGAACAGCAAAATAACATTATTAAACAGGTAAACATAGAGCATGACCTGGTGTGCTGAAAATAGAATAGAAAATAACAATAACACACACATAGAACAACATATACCTATAAACAACAAAACAGGGTGTTGCACCATCTATTCACGGCACAGCATGCTGTGATACGTAAGCCTTTATAATAAAAAGATAAAGATTGAAATATGTAACATAATATAGGATATAACTTTTAAGTTTATTGTTGTCACTTAAGCACCCTGTATTGTCGTCTATATGCTTCACTTGTTTTCCATTTATATATCAATTCAGCTTTAATCCGCCACTGTGCTTCACCTTTGGTCCTTGTTTATGTAAACAAGCAGCTTTTCTGATCCAATTATTTACAGTTGGTGGCTTCATATCGACATAATGTGCCTTCAAGCAAATCCCAACCGTTGCCAACGTCGTTGCCAAAGCTTCAAACAAGCGATTTTATAATTTTAAATTTTCACAAAAATAAAAGCATGAGCATTAAATGTGTAAAATAAAGGCTGAAATTGTAAAGTTTGAAAAACTTTTATAGAAACCGGTTATTAATGAAAACATTTAAAGTAATTAAAAAACATGAATTTTTTTATTTATATTAAAAAAAGTTTGGTAAAGTTAAAAAACATTAAATTAAGAAATACTTTAGAGTAAAACAATGAATTGTGGCGTCAGTGGCGTAGTTGGTTAACGCGCGTGGCCGCTTTGTCAACGAACTTTGGAGACCCAGGTTCGAACCCCAGCAGCGACAGAAAATTATTTGAATTAAAATAATTTTTCTGTACGGCCGCCACCTCTCTGCAGACAATGGCAAACCTCAGAGAGTAATAAAAATGCCATGTAAAGCTTCTTGAGAATAAGAACATTCCGTTCATCGCCGTTCGGAGTCGGCGTTAAGCATGTAGGTCCGGTTCTCGGTCAATTGTGTACAAACTTAATAACACACACAACACAATTGATCATAAGAAGCTAGGTCAAAGTCCTTTCAAGGGCTGAAATGGCCAGTTATTTATTATTTTATTTTAAAACAATGAATGAAATTAAAAGGAATTTTTATTGAAGTGAATCAAGAATTAGTTTGATTTATAACGTAAAGATTATATTGAAAAAAAAAAGTTAGCATGCATTGTTTTTTATGTTTGGGGTTCATAGTCTTTTGGATTGAAAACAATAAATTTTCCAGAAGAATTTGACTTCACTACGCATTTTATTCAAATAGAATTTTATATTTGAATCGCATAGAAATAATATTCGATACAAAATTGTTGTAAAAAGAATATGCTTTTCCATACAAATTTGACATCACTTTTCCTAATGAATTCGCCACCAGTTCTCCCACTCAGAAAATAGTACAACGTGAGCGACAAACTGAGAATAGAAAAAGAGTATATTTTGGCGTTAAGTGGCGGCGAGCTTTCTGTCTCTTCACTTTGTGCGAATCGTTTATATGGAACTGTTTTATGTGTACGTTTTATGGCCGCCAAATATACACAGAAAATATTTCGTCTCTGTTTATATTCTTCGTTTTTTTTTTCTCTCTTTCCTCGCTCATGTGCGAACGTAACCCAACTCATGCCGCAGTGTAATGCACTGAACACATTGACGACTACACGGCTTTACGACGCAACGTGAAGAGTCAACAACCTGGAAATATCATATGATTGTTTCATTCACTCACACACAAACCCTTATATTTGCACTTTTATCGCTCGTCAAATTAGAAATAATTCTATACCGACGTCAGCAACATTTCTATGTCGCCGTGACATTTCATCACATTCACCTCCATAAGAAAAGCGTGTAAATAAAATTTGACAGATGTCGTAATGTCGTTGTCGTCGTCAATGTATTCAGTGCATAAAGAAATGAAGAACGTAACGAAACAATGACGAACTTTTTTTTCTTTCTCTCCTTGAAGATCTTGTGTGGATCTTCTACGTGCATATTAACCCAGAAGGGGTGAAATTCATCATATCATCATTTCACCTGTTTAAAACAGGCAGATTTCTATAAAAAATTGTCGGTGTACTTCTTCTCTCTGCTCTAATTCATTAAAAAAAAAAATCATCAAAATAAAGTTTATAAATATGGAAGAAAGTGGCTCCAAACTGTTTTGTCGACGTCTATTGATATATAGATAATCTTGAGAACCCTCCAAATTGTTCAAAATTACGCTTTTTTTAGAGTCAAAATATTGTCACGACTACTGAAGTAATCGAGTGAGGTTGAAAGACATTTGTTCGCCTGTTAGCAGCTGCTTCAAAGGGAGAAAAGGAACGGATAATTTATGTACATCCAATTGTCATGGGGGAAGGCAAATGATTGCTTTGCAACAATACCAAGCGCAGAAAGTCAAAAGTTAAGCATGGCCAACCAAATTCACCAACTTCCAAGCTAAATAACCAAGAGTTCAAGCTCATGCTCTGTATTTGGTGGGAGAAGTTGTCTGATCTGGCAACTCTATTATAATTTGCGCAAAGCTTGATTTGCCAGATTGCGAAATTATCATCGTATGCGTCGCACGTTCGGTCAATATAAATGAAAATTGAAACTGAAAATGAACTAGAACTCAACTCACTGTTTTATCGCAATATTCTGTTCATGATGAGGCTTATTGTTAGCCCAAGCTCAAGAGCTTTTTGCTCTTGTAAAAGTAAAATGTGCAGAAGTAAAATGTGCAGAAGTAAAATGTGCTCGATTAACTATGTCTATTCTTTCCATAAATATATCGTGAGCTCATACAATAAATACGAGGATAGTCCCAGAAGTACCTAGAACCTGAAGTGATTACCTGACAATCTGGCGGTTTGGTTTGAAAATAATAACTTTGTTGCAAAGTATAAAACTTATAAAGCTTAAGTTTGAAGTTCGACGATGCTACGTTGTTTATTATTTGTTTGGCATCCATCAATATTGGACGCTCTCAAGGAATGAAAAAATTGGTCAACCTGTATATAGTCAGCACAACCAATATCAAAGCGGAGCTAGATTCTATTCTAGGGGCAGAGTTTAACTCTTTCAGGGTCAGTGGTTAGCTACGCTAACCATATACATATTCAATATTTTTTTATTATTTTTTAACGCCATTTAGTGGGCACGTTAATAATCACTACGATATAAGAACTCGTCTAAAACAAAGTAAAAGCATTATTGGCGCCAGTGCGTCTTTATCTGTCAATTTATCACTAATTGAAAGATTGCGGCTTACCATATTTTTTGCATGGTCGCGATAAAAAATTTTATAAAAGGTAAGTGTGTTTTATTTTGTAAAGTGAGTATTTAATTAGTTTTATTTCAACATTATTTATCCAGATTAGTCAAAATATGTGCACATTTTTTTTTAATGTCATAATCCACCGACAATACAGTGGTTAGTGTAGGTAGCCACCGCGCAGATAGTATAAAGTGTATGTGCTGTAAATGTATGTATAATAGTTTTTATTACGTTTTTATTTATTTTTTTATAGAATGCCGCGTTTACTAAATGAAAAAGATATTGAGAGCTTTCTAGAAGATATTCCTTTGTAGTGATGACTTAGATGTGGAACCTGATGCTGAAGGACAAATTGACTTGATATTAGGCGGGGGGGGGGGGGGTCTTGCAAAAGACTTAGCAAGGGGGCAGCATGACTACCGCATTAGTGACACAAATGTGAGCATCTTAAAGTGGAAAGATAAAAAATCAGTACATATTTTGTCCAATTATCACGACCCCAAAAACATTGGAAAAGTTACACGTAGAGAACGAAATGGCGAATGCGTAGAAGTAACGTGTCCAGAAGCTGTAAAAGATTACAACGCGCATATGAATTTCGTCGACAAATTTGCCCAGCTCAAAAGTTGCCATGAAATCGACAGAAAGTCACACAAATGGTGACATCGGATATTTTTCCATTTTCTAGATTGCGGTGTTGTCAACGCTTTGTTGATTTGTAAAGAACTCCAGTCCACATCGCGGCCAGATCTAGAAAACTTTACCTTGAAGGAATTTCGTCGTTCTATGTACCAAGGCCTATTAGCTACAACATATGTCAATAAACGCCGAAATTCTGGAAACAGTCCGTATAGGTCTGTAGTTTCTTTTCCAAAGCCAATCGTAATAAAACGGCACAAACCAACAGTCCCAGAAGAGATCCACCTAGAAAGTAGCCATCATCAGCCGGAGCGAGCCACGTCAAGAAGATGCGCCAAGTGCAGTACAAGTAACAATGCTGTTCGTACAATTTGGAGATGCAGTACTTGTCAAGTCCCACTCTGTTTACGTAAGGGATAGACCTGCTTCCGGGATTCTCATAAGAAATAAGAACTTTCCCATATAATTTCTTCATGTTTCTCATAATAAAAGTGTTCTCATAATAAATATTTTTGATTTTTGATGAAAGTATTTTGTCCTTAAGTCACGTTGGTTAGCGTAGGTAACCATATAATTTCTCCAAAGCCTTCAGTTCTAATTTTTTAAAATATGCTTTTTACAATAAATGAGGCATAAACAGAAGTCAGAGTATTTATAAAAATGATATACTAGTGCACATGTAAAAGTGCCGCTGAAAGAGTTAAACGAGGCCGTACGAGCTGTCAAAACGAACATTGCACTGGTCGACCAAATGAGGAGACCACTCCAGAAATAGTGAAGGAAATCCACAAAATGGTACTGGATGACCGTATACATCGCATATTCACTAAAAATTTGGACATGAGAAAGCTGTCCGCGAATAGGTTCCATGATTACTCACAAAAACATCGTCGTGAAAATGTTACAATCGAGTAACACTTCACACCTGAGATGAAGGAACAGGCAAAACAATGAACTGAAATGGGAGAATTGGCTCCATAGCAGGTGGAGACAGATCCATCTGCAGACAAGGCCATGCCACAATTTTTTTTTTTTTTTTTTTTGCTGAAGGTGGGATAATTTTGATCGATTATCTTCCGAGAGGAAAATCAATCAACGATATGGTTAAGGCAATAATACAGTTTTAGAGTTGAGTGAAGTTAAACTATCCTCAAGATGACATCGTTCAACGATTTAGGTCATATATGAAAAGAGCCCTGGATATTTATTAATTAAAAACACGCTTTTAACCCTTTGACCATTGGGCTACCAGTTACTCTTTTAATTTCGAATTTTTAATAGGAAAACTATGCAATCGATTTTTTTTACAAGGTATCATTCAAAAGCGAATAAATTGGGATTTCGGGAAGTACTTAATTCTCAAGCGTAAATTCATCTCTGTGCATACCATATCACCTCAAAATCGAAAAATCTTTACTTTTTCTCCCTCTTCTTGCTGCAATATTTTGGAGGTGGGAAGAGCTACAACATTTTTAGAAAAAATGCGGGCAACCTTCCACTTTCTAACGAAAAATAACAAAAAAAGATAGTCAACCTCGACTATTCACGCGACATCCAAATCTGGCGGGACCTATATGCCTATATGTCTCATAGTCGTCAACGGTAAAAATCTTTGGCATATTTAATTTTGTTCAAGAGTTGATTTATTTGAGATAAAAATAAATTTGTTTCCATTTTTTATCAATACATTGAATTTTTTTTTTTTTAAATTTCGAAACCATTTCGATAATTGATAATGACACATTGGTTCGATGGTCTTAGTGTTGTTTGGAGCACAAAATAAAGGGTGTCCCAACAAGAACGCAATTTTTAAATTTTATATAAAACACAGATATTTAAAAAAAAAATTGTGAAACTTTATTATATCGTAAAGAAGACAGAATGAGGTTATGTATGGAACAATATATCGTGCAGATGGCCGCCGCGGCTTTGCTGGCATGCACGCGATCTTTTAATGAAATTTTCAATGACCGTTTTGCATAAATGCTGCGGTATTTCATTAATGCAGCGTCCAATTTCCTCTTTTAAGGCTCGAGTCGTCGTCGGCTTATTCGCGTAAACCATCGACTTCAAAAAACCCCAAAGAAAAAAATCGAATTATGTTAAATCGCACGATCTAGGCGGCCAATTCTGATTTCCAAAACGCGAAATAACACGACCGGGAAATGACTGATGCAGCAATTGAATTGTTTCTCTGGCTGTATGACATGTGTCGCCGTCTTGTTGGAACCACATGCCCTCCACATTTATTTTTTCAATTCTAGGCAAGAAAAAACTGGTTATCATTTCACGATACCGAACACCATTGACTGTTTGCGCTTGACCTGCCTCATTTTCATAAAAAAAAGGTCCAATGATTCCTCCAGCCCAAAAACCACACCACACAGTGACACGTTGAGGATGCATTTGCTTCTCGTGAATCACTCGAGGATTTTCCTCACCCCAAATGCGACAATTCTGCCTATTGACGAAGCCATCAAGATGGAAATGGGCCTCGTCACTGAAGATGATTTTAGCGGCAAAATCAGCATTTTCATGTTGTCTCTCCAATACCCAATTAACGAACTCCCTTCGCTGACCATGGTCAGCTGGCTTCAGTTCCTGAGTCAATTGAACTTTGTATGCATGAAGATGCAAATCTTTCGTCAAAATTAGCTGCATAGTGGATTTGGAGACACCAATTTGTTGAGCTCGGTGTCGAATTGAGGTGGATGGAGTTTGAGCGACATCATCACGTACAGCTGCGACATTTTCGGTCGATCGACCTGGTCGAAGGCGCGTTGTTGTCT
The DNA here is from genome assembly GCA_943735915.1 of Pherbina coryleti. Classification (NCBI taxonomy): domain Eukaryota; kingdom Metazoa; phylum Arthropoda; class Insecta; order Diptera; family Sciomyzidae; genus Pherbina; species Pherbina coryleti. Next base: position 61,332,596 of record OX030950.1, read on the forward strand.
TTACATCACTAACAGACCCAGTTTCGGCAAATTTATCCATTAATCTCTTTACAGTTGACTCTTTTGGAACATTATTGTGACCCCAAATTGATCGCAATTTGCGAACTGTAGCCGCAAAACTTTCACCATTTTGGAAAAACAATTTCACAATGAGAATGCGTTGTTCACTCGTGTAGCGCTCCATTTTTACTAACCTCGTACCTTCTACTAGCAAACAGTAACAATTGTTCAAATGTCAAACAATGACACTTCCAGTGTTGCCACATTTAAAAATTGCGTTATTGTTGGGACACCCTTTACATCTTTACGTCCCGTTTCACATTTATAAAGATACTGATTGGGCAGAGTAGTGACCTCCGCGAGTTTGAATCGCTTAAGACAGGGACCATAGGTCCCAAAATTGGTAAATTTCGAAAAAAATTCCAACAAATCTAATACCTGGCCCTCTTAACTTTGTACGGATTAATGTTTGGCATTGAATGAGAGATCAGATTTTTTGGAAAGTTTTACCACCATTGGAAAGGCAATTTTTTAACCTTTCATTTGGATGCCTAACATTTAGCCGTAGCAAATAAAGAAGGCCAGATTTTAGATTTTTTGGAATTTTTTATACGAAATTTTGAACTATTTTGGGAATATCTCCTAAACCAACTATGTAGATATCAAAGTACCACTATTGCAAAGGTTATTTCTTAATATTTCATTGGTTAAATTTCAAGATACATAAAAAACGATGCGTTCGCATGAAGATAATCAAACATCGACCTCAAACTTTTTCGTTTGCGTGCTGTCAACGAGGAAAAATAGTTGCATACATTTTTACCGTTGCCGACCATTGGGACATATAGATCCCATGATTTTTCACGCCTTTGCAGGTAAAAGAAAATTGTTTTTCGCGACACTTTTAATTTGGGATCGCTGAACACTAATTCGGCATCGGATTTGCGAATTTCCCACTGGTTCAGGAGCGGTCGTTCAAGGGTAAATCGAAATCCAGCAAGATTTTATGCTTATTTAAAGAGGAGAATAGATAAAAATTGTTGCAGAACGATCTTGCTTGAGATATTGATGTGAACAATATTCAAATTTCTGCGTCGTAATTTTTCTGCCTAATTTTTGTATGGAAGGATATATAAATAATTAATATTATAATTTTTTATTGACTTAACTTTAAAACTCATAAATTACATAGAATACAGTGAGAATTCTATGTTATTTATGAACTTTATTTAGAACTGTTTTCTACCAATAGCAAAAATAATTTATAAGTTCATCTATATAAGGTTTTCTGTGCTCTCCATTCATCGCATTCAACACTATTTATACTTTGATTATTTATTAAAATAAACATATTTAAATAATTATCTTAACATGCATTAAGATAAAATATTCACTTATTAAAAAAAAAATATGAGAACACAATAAAAAAAAAAAAACAAAGTAATATGCTGCGTGTCCATGCTTAATGTGTTTACATAATTTTATTCCTTACACGCACGCATACAAATGAAAAAAAACAAATACAAACACACTTTGATAAACAAAAAAACATATGTTGTTGACATATTTAAGCCCATAAATAAATTCATTAAAAGCTTTCGATTTCATTATCTTTTGCGGCAGCGAGTGTGCAATGATTGTAAGTGCGCGTGTGTTTGTGTGTGTGTGGTATAACAGGCTTTTGGTCTTTTATGTGCTCATTTTGTATTTTAATTAATTTGTTGTTTTTGGCTTTGTTTGTCTATTGGCTTCAGTTGTGTGAGAGATAACTGCAGGGATAAATTTGATTACATGATTGCATGTGAGTGTTTGTCTGTCTGTTTGTTTGCTTGTTTGTTTGTTTGTTTGTTTTTGTCAATGCGTTTCCAACTACAGATGGTCTCGTTGGAATGTGGTTTTAACTTTTATCTAGGTTGTTTTTGTTGTTGCTATTGTTGTCCTTATTGGCTCTATTATTATTACTATCGTATCTATACGTTGCTGGTCATTTGAAAGCTTTTTCACTTAATGACCATCATTAAAATTAGTTATTCATTTGTTTTTGTTATTATTGTTGTATTTTTTTTTTATACTTTCTTTTGTTCTCCTAAACAAAAAGTTTCGTAATAATTATGAATGCATTACTTTTGTTTGACTTTTTCAATTATTATGGACAGAGTGATTATTTTTTTTTCTAGTTGAAACCTTAGTAATTGAATAAGCTGAAGGCCAAATATAAAAGGAGATGTTGAACTTTATTGATGTTGAACGAAAAAAAAAAAAAAACACAAATAATTTTTTTTTATGACTCTTTAAGTGATGAGGTATGTATATTACTTCAGAAAAAATGTACAAATTTTTATTAATTTTTAAAAAGTGAAGTGTCTAGTTCTTATCTCTAGAAGTGAACTTTTTGTTCTGAATTTTTTGGTGATACTTAAAAGCTGAAAATCACAGAAGCTTACCTTATTGAGCTAATTATGAATTCATGACTGAAATGCTAATTAAATCTTTGAAACATTTCAAATCTACGTTATTGTTGTTTTAATTTATGAGCTTGTTTGTAAGAAAGCTTTGATTGCTTTAACACAAAAATGCAGAAGTACCAAAAGTACTTACAACTTCTTAGTTTCTATACCTTCTCAACAATTTCATATTTTTTACCTTCTTTAAAAGTTTGTTTTGCAAGCACGCAATATTGTAAGCTTTGCAAGATTTTTAACCCAAGGTTTTAGTGAGGCTTAAATCAGTATAATAGCATGTTCAAACGGGGCATTTAGTAATGTTTTAGGTGTTTACAAATGATTTATTGTTTTTTTTTTTTTTTTCTAAGTTTCTAAACCCCAATCAGATAATTCCTCGGAAAAAATATGCAGACCTAAATCGTAAAACTTTCAACATCGTTCTTAATATGAAAAAGAAAGCACAGATTTGCTTGGGTCTTTGCTATAGAGAACTACACTAAGGGAAATAATGCATATTAACATTATCCACGCCTGAGTATCAATTTTATTTAAATATTTACGTGGATAAATCAAATATTTTCCCTACAACTCGTTTTTTTCCCGTATTTGAATTTTATTTATACCACACACGTACACACATATTCCATACAAGCAAGCAGCAACAGCATCGCACACGTACACACATATTCCGACAAGCAGCAACAGCATCGCACTCTGTTCTCTTGCAGTTGCAACCTTAGTTCTTATAATTCTCATTTCGTTTTTGTTGCAAGGGTCGTATAAGAGGGATATTTGGCCGTACGTATGAGCGATTGCGTGCTGAAATAATGCAATTATATGTAGGGTGGAGTGACAACTCGACATTTTCCCACGAATGTGTCGCACCGATTGTCATTTGCCTGCATATTTTGCTTTATTAGTTTGCTTTATCAATGCCATTAGCATGGTTACTTTATTTTCTTTTTTTGTTCTATAGTTTTATACTATTTTTGACATATGGTGTCATAATTGCACCGACTGTCAAAAATAGTATAATATTAAGGAACGAAAACGAAAATAAAGTAACCATGCTAATGGCATTAATGGACGCAGCTCGTGAGAAATATTTGAATATCTTGTTTTTTAATTTCAATATTTTTTTGTATAAATTTCCTTTAGATGTGATAGTTTTATTTTCAAATAGTTAATTTTTAAAAGGTATTTAAAAAATTCGTGCATAATTTTAATATATTTTTTTATTATTTCTGTTTAAATATTTTAATATTTTATTTAATTAAAAAAGTTTTTAAATGAATTTTAAATATTTACGTAGTCGATTTATGCAAATGCGTTATTGGTGCAAAAATGACTCGCTTTTTGGATAAATTAAAAAAGTTTTTGGATAAATTTAATATTTTTCCCCTTTGTATACATATGTGAAAAAAAAAACTTTCGAAGCAAGCATGTTTTGGTTGAACTATTTGCTTAGAAAAATGTTTAAAAGCAATAATGTTAAAACTTTTAAACAGTATTTTTTAATAACAAAAACTAAAAGCTTTTAAAAAGCTTTAAATAAGCTTACAAGAATTTTATCATTAAAATTTTAATGTAGAGTAGAATAATTATTATCTTTTTTAAAAATATTACCTCCATAAACGATACAAAAAAAAAAACAAATAAAGCTTTAGAAAAGCTTTTTAGGTAGACGTACAAAATTACACATTTTATATTGAAAAAAGTTTTAATAATTCCATTAGTCTTTAATTTTTAACAACTGACAGTTTTTTAAGAGCTTTCAAAAAGCTTTGATGTGAATTATTTTGTGGAGTTAAGCAAAATTATTAAATTTTAAATATAACTTGGCAAAAATAAGAAAAGCTCTTATATGAAATGGTAGGTTGCTTGAACTTTTAGAGCTTCCAAAACATAAAAAAGGTTCGAACATTCACTAAAAGTTCAAAAAAATTTTGAAATTAATTTAATAAAGTTGAATCGAAAAATGAGTTCTCAAATGAAATTATTATTAGTTAAATGCGTAAAATTGTTGTTGGAAATTTAACGCGTTAAATGATTTAAGACATTTCGAAACTCGTTAAAGCGCTAGTGTGTTCTCTTGCTAACGTCAGAAAAGCTTTTTTGCCTTTGGAATGCACCCAAATCTGAAAAGAGCTTTTTAATTTGACGTTTTTAATGTAAGCAAATAGATTCCTTGACAATTTTTTTAACTAATTTTTACTTGTTTATTTTTTTTATTTAAAACAATGTTTTAATTCTTTCAAAATGTAAAAAAAAAAACTGACATTTTAAAACTAGTCAAGGCAGTGTGAACGATTGTATTAAAAAAAGCTTTTTTTCGAGTAATTAGTCAAATGAATTCGATTTAAACATGCTATTCTGTTAGTGAATTCTCGAACCTTTTTTATATTTTGAAAGCTTTCAAAGTTCAAGCAACCTCCCATTTCATTTAAGAGCGTTTCATTATTTTGTCGAGTTTTTTAACTAGAGACTTATAAAATTGAGCTTTTTAGAAAAGCTCAAAATGTTGAGCTTTTAACATATCGAGCCAAACCGCCGAAAAAATGTATCCCACAAACTCGAAATTTTACAGGGGAAGATTTTTTTAAATAAAATCATTTAATTTTATTTAATTAAATACATTTTAATTAAATTACATTAATTTTACATGTAATACATTTAATTTTAATAATTTTAAATAGATATTTGCATCGATTTCGATAAAAAAAACAAAATCGATTATGGTGTGGGATACATTATTTTGGCGGTAATGGCTCGATATGTATTAAAATTTAGGTATATAACTTAAATCTTGATAATTTCATTTAAAAAATTGAGTACGAAGTAAAAAATAAGCTTCAAATGGGCGTTTGTACTGAGATGGCTTAAAAGCTTCAAAGTTTTACAAATCGGTTAAAGTTTTTATGCTTTTGTAATTTTCAACCAAGCACAAATTTCAAAAAATGAAACTTACTTTCTTAAATTAGGTGCTCGATAAAGCTCTAAAAAAGCTCATCGTGAAGTGCTTTAAGAGTTTTTTTTTTTCTCTGCAACAATTAAACTGATTGAAAACTATTTGCAAATGTCATTTCATAACTTAAAGTACGATACTTGACTTCGTCATTTGGTTTTAAAACGTATGATCAAAACGTATCAAAAAGCTTTTTTCTTGAAGATGAGTATCTTCAAAAACAAAGTACGGATAAATTGAAATTTAAATTGCTTTTGGAATATATATAAGAAGTCAAACACTAGATTTTAAGAATTTGGTCCTCAATAAGCTCCAAAGAGCTTTAAGCTTTTTTTTTTTTTTTTGTTTTTTTGCTCTACAACAATAAAAAAAGGCTGCAAACCATAAGCAGATGTCTATTCATTACTATACGTCAGTTTTTGATTTGAAAAATATGTGCCTCTAAAAATTTTGTTCTTGAAAATGCGCATTTTTGTTTGCGCGAAAGTTTTTAAAAAATTTGAAATTATGAATAATTTCATATTTGAAATGCATTTTAAGGATAAAGAAATCAAACTAGATTTTAAGAATTGGATATTTTAATAGCTCCTAAAAAGCTCTTATTGAAGTGCTTTAAGCTTTGCTCTATACAGCAATAAAACTGTCTTTACATAAAGGAAAAAAAATACAAACTTTAAATTAGATTTTTTATTTTTTGCAAACAATTTTTTCAAATGATAAAAAAATCAAATGTGCTTTTCTCACACTTTTATTCAGTTTATTATTCCGACCGAAACTTGCCTTAAAAATAAATAAATTCGTCTTTTTAAATACAAAAATTATGCATTCCAATTGCTCGACGTCGAAATACGACTATAATCGAGCGCCATGGCGCAGCAGCAAGCTCAACAGAGAGCTTTTATTTTTTATATAATATTTTCTTTTTTCGCTAAATCGCTTGAATAGATAAGAGAAGCGGCGTGTTGGCCGTGCAGCATATTTATTGCTTCATTATAAAGAGCTTTGCTGCGCTGCCAAACTTTTTGCTTAACTTTTTGCCCAGCTTTGCTTTTATTAAAGGCCGTCACATATTTTCCGGCGCCTCCTAGAAAGAGCTGAGCAGGAAGATGCTTTCTTGGCTGTGTGTGGCAGCAACAGGGCATTTGACTGCAAAGTCAGGCGCTCACTGCTTGATGTAGGTTGACCTAAAAGTATCCGCAATTTTGCCGAAGTAAAAATGATTTTTGCTGACGTTGCGCAACAGGTTCGAACTTTTTAGACAAGTTGCTCATAATTTTTTGCCAATTTAATTTGACGCTGGTTAATACTGACCTTTTCAGAGGGTTGGTGGGTTGGTCGGTCGGTCGGTCGGTTGGTGGTTGGTTGCTTAGAAGGTCGGAATGTTAGTAAGTTGGTCGCTCAGCTGCGTTATTGTGTATTTGATTATTTGACCTGGCAAACCTTTCATAAATTTCAGTAGCACACAACTTGTTTCCTACTCTTTCAGCTGTACTCTTTCACTTCGACGAAAGTAGGTACTATTTAAAATATGTAGTGGAATATTTTTTATTTTTTATGCTGGTAAAATTTTTAAATTTTTCTTAAATACAAAAGTGCGCTCATTTTTTTATATCGCTGGCTTAAATTAATTTTCGTAAATTTTTTAATACTCGGGCATGTTTTCATTTTCAGCTAATTTGATTGCTCAATTCCTGCACGGGTTTGGCATTCATTGTTGTTGTTATTGTTTTTGTTTTTGTTGTGGCTGCTGCCGCTGCTGCTGCTGCTGTTGCCACTTTTACTGTTTTTCTTGTTGTTTTATTCAGCAAGTAGAAACCTTTTAATTAAAACTTTAAATTGTATTTTCGTCCTTTTATCCCTTCTAATGGCATGAATTTTATTTGTTCCCATGGGTCTGTTTATTACTGGGTGTGTAGAAGGCAACATATAATTACTGTAAAACTCAAGCGTCGCTTACCTTAGGGTTGAGAGCAAGACTTGGCAGTACAGGAAAATAATTATGTGCTTATGTAAGGATAATTACCCCAAACATACAAAAAGTTGCAAAACAAAAAAAAAGAATAAAATAGAAAAACAAGAATGCTTTCAAATATGATTTAATGGTTAGTTTTGAACGTTATAAATGGAGACCGAAAAAAAATAGAAGTGATTAATTTCGTTCGATACCTTTTTTTTGTATATTCTACGAGCTTTTTACAGGTAACAAAAAAAGGTGGTTATAATTCCCTATGTAAGGTTCCCATCGTCAGTGATTTAGGTACAATTTTTGTCAATTATAAGTTTGTCGTTAACAGATGTGTGTCAAAGCTGGCGTAGGTTTAAAATTTAATTAAAATAATTTAAATTGTCTCTTAATCATTTTCTGAATTTTAAATTTGAAAGACACGGCCAAGAGCGATTCCTTTCACAAGTACAAACAAAGGCAGGTTTGAGCACTTTTAGCTAAGTAAAAATAATCTATTCTGTCCAATGTGTCAATATATCTATCTTATGTGTCATCTGACTAAATGCGTCAATCTGCTTAACATGATAGCTGGTTAACTCTCTCACCCGCACGCAGGTATCGCTTAAATCAATGTAATTTACACGTTTTAATTTTTCTAAATTCAAATTTTAATCAACATTTTAAGAGTGATCAACTCTCAGTTGATCATAAAGTTTATTTGTGTTCTTTTTTTTATGAAAAAAGTACTAATTGTAGTTACCTCATCAAAATAAATACATTGGGATAGTCTCTTATAGTAGAGAAATTTCTTTTTATTGTATTGATAAATAGTTTTATAAAAATAGTTCGACAACAAGAGGTGCAGGTTTACAAAAGAGCCTTATTAGTTGACAACTGGTCGTTTGGCCATTATCAAATATTGATAAATGCGTCAAATTTACAGTGAAATGCTACACGGTGAAAAAAGGAACAGAATTCGTTCAATTTTATTAGGAAAATTTGCATTCAATCACAGTTACGAGGAGCTAAAACGTTGAGCAAATTTTTCTCGTAATCATATGTCTTTTGAGACGCGCACAATACAAGCAAACATTCCACGAAACTGGCTCAGTGCAAGATGTGAAGACACTGAAACGACTTCACCTCAGACGTTCAACCGAAATTGTCGACAATGGAAAGCAACATCAGCGCAGACTAGTGTGCAAATCAACTGGCAACAACGCAGCTAGCGCAGCCTACAACAACAACAACATCACACACACTCATCTACGAAAACAATAATTTCAATAACAACGTATCATTGCATGTAAGTCAAGCAAGAGAAACATCGACCATCATCATTAAAGAGCGTGATTTATATTGACAGGCATTGCATTGTTATAATTCACAGCATGTTTACATGCAACAATGTTCAAGATAGTGAGGTATAACATGTTATAATTTTACAGGAAATCTTATCCATTAATGTACTCTTATAGACTGGATGGAGTAGTTCTATCAAGAATATACGAAATGAAGGATCTAGGTGTAATTCTTGATCATAAGCTTAATTTTCATAAGCACATGGACTATATGATATCTAAAGCTAATTCCATGCTGGGTTTCGTTTCACGGAATTCAAAAGAATTTAATGACCCTTTTGCACTTATTTCCTTATATAACGCCTTTGTTAGGTCAATCCTAGAATACTGCTGTATTATATGGGACCCTTTCTACGCAGTTTCTTCTGATAGAATAGAAAGAATTCAGAGACGTTTTACCAGAGTAGCAATCGGCCGTTTAAGATGGAACATAGAAATGCCGTCATATAATGCAAGATGTCTACTCCTCGGTATTCTTTCTCTTAAAACGCGTCGAAAATATTTTGCCATAATGTTTATTCGTGATATTATTTGTTATAATATTAATTGTCCAGTTTTGTTACTTCAAATTGGTCTTCACATACCATCACGTGACCTACGATCACAGAACCTATTTCATATACCTTACCATAGAGTAAATTATTCTTGCAATGAACCGATGGCGCGTTGTTTAAAACTGGCTAATTCTGCCTGCATGCACATAGACTTTAATCCTGGCTTGAGCAGAAATGCTTTTAAAAATTGGTTGTATTCCTACTTTCATAGTATTAGTAATATATCTATATAAATCTTTTATAACTATATATAATGTATTAAATCAAGTAGTCAGTAAGGAAAATTATAATCCGTTAATGAAAATGAACTAAATAAATAAATAAATAAATAAATAAATAATGCGGCTCGAAGGCAAAGAAACAATCATATTTTATTAGAAAACCATTGGATATTATATCTCAATGTACTAGATATGAATTTATTATGATTTTAAATAATTATAGTATGAAATTATTTCACTACGGCATCGCGTGGCTAGGTCATAATTATTTGGGTCCAGGCAATACTAATTTTAAAGAAGATTTACTAGTAGATGACGTTGATTATCACCAGTTATGGGCACGGAGCAAGCTTCGGAGCCAGCTGAGAGCAATTGAGAACAATTGAGAGCAAAGGCTTATGTAGCAACACAAAGTGCAACAACAAAGTACAGACAAAAGGCAAACACGGTGGCCATACCCGATTATGACACATTTAATATCGATATGGAGTACGAATTAGCAACAACAAAAGAAGGTATTAGAAAAGCTGATAGAGAAGCAATTACATCATTTATTTAAGGTTTAAAAAAAAAAAAAAACGGTGAAGTAGCAAAACGGTGAAGCAGCAATAATTGGATTAAATCTAAAATAATTATTCGAATCTATCCTTGGAGTAATTAATCCAAGTATGAGTGGTAATGTGAACAACATATTGCTAAAGAATGGAATAGAATCAAAGATACGTCAGATAATGAATGTTATAGAAATTTTACAGATTTTAAAAGTAAAGCATTAATACTATAACAAATTTACAAAGAATATAGATCTAGTGGATATTATTGTAATCAAATAAGACAACGATTGGTAATCAACAAGCTGTACACTCCAGAACCAATAACGATCCCAAGCGACCAAGAGTTGAAGAAGATTGAAATACAATTGACAAACGTGATACAAATATTGCAGAAGCTGACCCCGCTATTGATAATCCTGGTGATCATTTTACTAGTGATATTACTATGCATGAAAATATGGAGACATAAGTGGTTCAGGTCGTAGACCAAATACGGTTGCGAGGCAGAGTGCGACAGAAGGAGGAAATACCTCTAGTGCCCCAATTATTTCGAATATAACATGGACTAGACCAAGTGAAACATACAAAAGCAACACTTTAAGTTTTTCAAAATCTAGAGTTAGAGGACAGGGCTGGGCTGTGAACCGGGTCTTGTTTTTGGGTTCTAAATTTTTACAGAATAAAGACATCGAATAATCCAAGATACCATCGGAAAGGTGAATATACAAAGCGACTTTTTTATGCAGACAGATAAGCGTTTTGATCAAAATTTAACTCTCTACTGCCAATTTTCTAAAGACGTGATTTTTGGCTCTTTCAAGAAAGTGGCTGGGTTGTGAACCATCTGACAAATCCCAATAAAAGTCGGAAAACACGAAGTAAAACACAAATAATTTTATAATAAGCTGAGATTTTATTTATTTAGAAGGTCTCAAGAGTCAAAACAACTTATAATGACGCCACTTTGGCTAAAAAATCGTAATGAATGGAAGTATTCAATCATAATTTTCTTCATCTTCAACCAAATCGGTGTCGCAATGTTTGCATGTGAAATACGAACGCGTTTCCATATTGGAGCATATCAAGTGAATGTTGTACCGGCCACATGTGTTGCATTCGATGGAGTTTTTAGGTGTCAGTTCTTTAGGAGAAAACCTTAAACTAATGGTGCAAAACTCAATATTCTCATCATATGGTTTTGATTCTTCTTTTGCCTTAGGACCCTATGCTGGATGGTGCTGATTATGCCTTCTTCAGTGATGCTTTTGCTGGTGATTTTGACTTTGCTGCTGTTGTTTCCTGCCTAAGATCATCAATTTTGTATGGAGAATTCAGTCAAAAATTGAGTCATGTCAAAAGACAAATTTAACAGTTGAAAGATTGGCGATATGTCATTTAGGGAAAAAAAACAAGTAATGTTTCGCAACCCAGCCCGGTTAACAACCCAGCCCTCTCCCCTATGATTAGTTATTTTTATAGTACGGAAAATATAATAAATGATCAAGGAACATATTCCACTACAGCATCATAAGCTCTAATTCAACCATCAACCAGCATTGCCAGAATGACTATAAAAACGTTCTTTTGACCTATTTGATGTAACGACGTCAGAGATGTGCGAGGATTGCTATTTATATTTCTGGCCTTATAATGAAAAACAACTTTTTATGATCGAAACTGGTTTTATTGTTATTCAAAATATTCTCCATGCATTTTACAAAATATTCTTCACATACTTTTGCATGCATTTGAGTCAATTTTGGAAGAACTTTTTCCACTCCGATTGAGGTAACTCTACAAGAAATATACAAAACGCAACAACCTTTTCTTCGCGTGTTAAAAATCGTCGACCACGTCATTTTTTTTACTTTCGGGAATAAGAAAAGTCTTTGGGTGACAAATCAGGGCTGTACGAAGGATGACCCATCAATTCGATTTTTTTTTACTCGTTAGTAAGGTCCTTGTTTGAGCAGATGTGTGAGAGCTCGCATTGTCATTATGCAGAATAATTTGCCTCTTCTTTGACTTTTCCGAATTTCTTCGATAACTTGTGAAAAAGAAATGGTCGTTTACCATTCGGAATTAACCGTCCCACAGTGGGGTATTTTATGCCAAAAGTGACGATTAATTGACAGGGACCACTTATCGAGACAAGAATTGTACTTTGGGGGTTTTTGGGGTCGCTGATCACGAATCTGAAGTCAAAAATCTGAAATTCAAAATGGCGGCTTCGAAATGGCGGCCATGAACAAGCTATGTTCTGCAAAAAACGTTTAATGGAGGTAAAAATTTGTATACTGGGGTTTGTGGGGTCGCTGATCATGAATCCGAAGTCAAAAATTTAAAATTCTAAATGACGGCTTCAAAATGTCATCATTAGCTATGTACTTTTTACCGAATTACGTAGTATATAGAACATCATTTTCGTTCTTACTACAAATTGCACAAAACAAGCTTTGAACGACATTTTATACAAAAACAAAGGATTGCAATAACAATAGTTAATAAACATAAACAATGATGTTGATTTCACATGTACCCTGCAAACTGCAGGGCAAACAATTTATGTCTTACTAATATCAAAATCAGAAAATAAGTGTTAAAATCGAACAAATATAATTTAATTTAATAGCTTAACACATTCATCTGCTTCTTTTAATATATAAAAAGCCGGTGTTTGAAAGAAACATCAACTATCTACCTTAATTGTGGAAAGGTGCACTGCATATGCCGCTTTCCATAATGTAGGGTAAAAAATAGCGTAAAACAAAAAACAAAGTGAAGAAGAGTACTGGTAAATAACAAAAAAAAAAAAAGCAAAAAACAGCAAAATCTGTTTAGTATTTACATTTATTTTTTATTTCTTTAGTTCGTTTGTTTTAATTTTTCGAAGTAAAATCGTAAATTCGTGACATGTAAGTTAAAGAAAAAAATCGAAATACCGCGAAAGTGCGCAGCATTGACGCAACTTTTTTTTTATAGAATATAGCTAGAATGTTCATAGCTTACGATAATCAAAACAGTTTTGCTTAGTTCCACTCAACACACAACTATATCTCTATTAACATATTAAAAAATCCAACTTTTTAAGGTTAAATTAAAATAATTAAATTAATATATATATAAACACTATTTCATAAAAAAAAATTAATTTTGTATTGCTTAAATACCTGAACAAGAAGGTTACATTGTAATTTTTTGTAATTTTTAAAAAATAATACACAAAAAAAAACTTTAAAAATTTCAAATGAACACGTTTGTCACTGTGCACACTAATAGAGAAAAAAAAATTATGACTTTCAAACTGAATTGCGGGTAAACGGTAGAATATGTTTCAACTATTCTTTCACCTTGTGATGCAGAATTTTATCTTCTTTCTTCGGGTACCTAACATCACTATGTACCTTGAACCTTTTTTTTCAATTAATCGTCACTTTTGGCATAAAATACCCCATTGTGCGTCCGTACGTTACTCTAACGACACTATTGCTTTATGACCGGTAATGCTGAAGAAACAGGCAACCACTTGCTTCGATATGCTTCTTGCGTGAACAACTTTTGTTGAATTAAACTCATTTTAAAAGACCCATGCAATCGACTGCTATTTTGATTTCAGCTCATATGCATAAATCCATAATTCCTCACCTATGTATGTATGATAGATGCTATACAATGCCTTTGATGGAATTTTTTTCAACATATTCGTGCACCAATCTGCACGAACCTTTTTTTAATCGTTTGTCAGATTATGCAAGATCCTTTGAGAACAAATTTACTTTACAACCAAATGATCATGCAATATCTTATTGACACTAATACCCAAAGATGCCTTGATCTCACGTTATGTCACATGACGATATTTCTTCATCAGTTCGATATTTTCTGGCACAGCTACCGATTTTAGATGACCTTCGCGGAATTCATCCTGGAGCGAAGGTCGGCTACGATTGAATTTATATCAGTTTTTAATAGTACTCTAAGCGGGTACTTTATCGTCGTATAAAGAATTAAGTTCAGCGATGCATTCTTGTCTTGATAATCCACGTCAAAAGTTAAGTCTCTGTTTGGCCGCAAGTCTAATCAGACAGTTTTAACTACACTAAGGGAAATAATGCATATTAACATTATCCACGCCTGAGTATCAATTTTATTTAAATATTTACTTGATAAATCAAATATTTTCCTTACAACTCGTTTTTTCCCGTATTTGAATTTTATTTATACCACACACGTACACACATATTCCATACAAGCAAGTTCTTATAATTCTCATTTCGTTTTTGTTGCAAGGGTAGTATTTATAACACGGATATTTGGCCCTACGTATGAGCGATTGCGTGCTGAAATGATGCAATTATATAGGGTGGAGTGACAACTCGACATTTTCCCACGAATGTGTCGCACCGATTGTCATTTGCCTGCATATTTTGCTTTATTAGTTTGCTTTATCAATGCCATTAGCATGGTTACTTTATTTTCTTTTTTTGTTCTATAGTTTTATACTATTTTTGACATATGGTGTCATAATTGCACCGACTGTCAAAAATAGTATAATATTAAGGAACGAAAACGAAAATAAAGTAACCATGCTAATGGCATTAATGGACGCAGCTCGTGAGAAATATTTGAATATCTTGTTTTTTAATTTCAATATTTTTTATATAAATTTCCTTTAGATGTGATAGTTTAATTTTCAAATAGTAAATTTTTAAAAGATATTTAAGAAATTCGTGCATAATTTTAATATATTTTTTTATTATTTCTGTTTAAATATTTTAATATTTTATTTAATTAAAAAAGTTTTTAAATGAATTTTAAATATGTACGTAGTCGAATTATGCAAATGCGTTATTGGTGCAAAAATGACTCGCTTTTTGGATAAATTAAAAAAGTTCTTGGATAAATTTAATATTTTTTTCCCTTAGTGTATGGAGTGCACTAAGTGTAAGAAGTGTTAAAAAACAAATGACAATGTTGTTAAGTGCAAGTTTTGCAATGATATATTTCATAAATAATGTGTGAATCTAAGTGAATCGCAGTGTGAAATAATTAATAGTAATTTCAACATAAATTTTTTATGTGATCATTGCTTAGTAGAAAGCGCAAATTTTGCGTTAACTTTAAAAAAATTAACCATCAAAGTTAGTGAGATTAAAGCTTTACTTATTCGGTCGGTTGACAATAAGGTCGTTGACCCGGTGCAATTAGTCGGCAACACAAAAAAACCTTATGTCTCTTTACCATCAGCTGACGTCAATGTAATCTCTCTGGAATTGCCTCGCCTTCGTTCCCGTAAGCTTGCAGCTCCAGTAAACAATGCAGTCCTCACGAGTGGTTCAACTCAATCCCGCTCACGCACGCGAAAACCGGTTTCTGCGGGTAGTTCTGCCTCTGAAGAGGCTTCTTCTGCTGTTGTTGTTGATGCTGTGGACGATGCTGTTGTTGTTGTTGTTCCCGATGTTGATACTCCTACAAAAGAAGTGGCCTAATGTAATGCTGCGCTCTCTATGAAGGTCGCTACTATTGCCAAACATGCTGATGCTGATGTTGTTGGTGCTGCTGCGTCGACGTCTTCTTCAATTGCTGATTCTGATTATTCGCAAACTTATTCTGCTGTTGTTGCGCGTAATAATGAAGAGCTTAATAATGAAGATTGGAATTTAGTGCAGAATAAAAGATCTAACAATCGTTCTAAATTTGTAATTGGCCGTAATGATCGGCATGAGCTAAACATTATTCAAAAAATGACTTTCGTTCATATTGGTGCCTTTAGGCCAAATGTTTCTGAAGAAGATATTATTAACTATGTAGCTAAATACACTTCTATTGCCGAAAAAGATCTAGTTTGCTACAAGTTAGTAAAAAAAGGCGCTCCTGCTGAGAATCTGAAAAGAGTCACTTTTAAGCTTGGCATTCCTGAGCACAGCATTGATGCTATTTTTGAACAATCGCTTTGGCAAGAAAATGTTAAAGTTTCTATGTTTTGAAACTTTTGGAGAAGCAAACTGAAGAAAAGAGTAAATTAACTCTGAATAACAAATAACTAAATGTCTCAAAAAATTTAAAATGTTATTTTCATAATATGCCAGGAATTAAAACAAAGGCTAATTCATAACTTTACAGCTCATGAAGAATTTGATGTTTATATATTAATTCAAACTTGGTTAAATAAGGAGTTTTTCGATGGGGAATTCTTTGATCCCAATATTTTTAATGTTTACCGAAAAGACCGAGATGCAATCAAGACTGAGCTCAGTCGAGGGGTTCATTGCTCCTCACTTAAGCCGCTTATTAACTCCGACTCAGTGCTTGACCAAATTTGTGTTCCATTACACACTGATCACGGATCTCTCTTCATCTGCGCATCGTACATTCCGCCAAATAGTAACGACGAAATCTATACTGCCCATGTTGATAATATTTTAAACTTACATTCCTCGATAGATGCTAACTCTCACCTCTGCTTTTTGGGCGACTTCAATCTCTCAAAAATTAACTGGATCAACATTGCTTGTCACTTGACTCCAACTAACATTAACCAACCAAATGAAATATATTTCATAGATTGTCTTTTAAGTATTGATTTACATCAAGCTAATAACATTTTTAACAACTTAAATAAATTATTGGATCTTATTTATTTTCTTCAAATATTAAGTATGATATTAATGAATGTTTTTTTCCTATATCCAAATCATGCATGCATCATAAGCCTCTTATGCTAGCAATTGATTTCTATGAAATTATGACCGTTCCCCTAACTTAGTTAGTCAGTGTACAAGACTTTAAGTCGATTTTCCCAAACATGTTATTTTTAAAGTCGGTGACCAGCCTACCGAAAAAACTACTGAACCGATCGTTTTGAAATTTTATACACATATGTAGAATACTATAAGTAGCTGTCTAGTGACGTCCAGTTTTTGAAGTGAAACTTCTTAGGCGGCGCTTCGAAATTTGAACGAGAATATTGAGGAGTGAAATTTCAAGGTCAATTTACTTCATTTCGTTACACGATAGAGAAGAAAGATATGTTTTACAGTAGAGAGAATGAGATGGATATACATTGTATAAAAGACTTAAAAAATATGCTTGTTACCGCTGAGGATCGAACATGCGAACTCAAGACTACAAAGGCGGCGCTCTATCTAATGAGCTAAACTCTTCATACAAAAATTTGCTCTATATACCAATTAATCAAACTACTTTTGCTGTAGATGCCTAGCGGCAAAATAAAAAGCGTTCCTAGAAATAGCGCTTTTTTATGTGTAGTTTTGATATGCTTTGAGGATGTGCTTTTCAGATTTTTATACACATTTTGTTCGTATCGAAAACAGCGTGGTAATAGCAGAGCGGTAAAACATTCAATAGTGATGCCAGTGGTCCGAGTTCAATCCCCGCATCTTTTAAAATTTCCTAGCTTTTTTTTGTTTTTTTGAAAGAGCTTTTTAACTATTTGTTTGTAAAGAAGCGCTTTCATCCTAGGATATCCAATTCTATTCTATAGTATTATTACGCAACCGCTTTTTTTGTGATGACCATCAAATCCATACCGTAAATGCGATTTTTATAAAGAGGGTATCAATAGTATTGTGGCGTCCGTGGCGTAGTTGGTTAACGTGCGTGGCCGCTATGTCAACGAACCTGGAGACCCAGGTTCGAACCCCAGCAGCGACAGAAAATTATTTGAATTAAAATAATTTTTCTGTACGGCCGCCACCTCTCTGCAGACAATGGCAAACCTCAGAGAGTAATCAAAATGCCATGTAAAGCTTCTTGAGAATAAGAACATTTCGTTCATCGCCGTGTGGAGTCGGCGTTAAGCCTGTAGGTCCATTTCTCGGTTAATTGTGTACAAACTTAAAAACACGCACAACACAATTGATCATAAGAAGCTAGGTCAAAGTCCTTTCAAGGGCTGAAATGGCCAGTTATTTATTTATTTTTTTTATCAATAGAAAGGTCTTGCTCTGTAGATGTGCAATAAGGTCTTACTTTTTCTTAAAAATTTTGTATTTAAATAAGAAAACCAAAACAATCTTCTACGATTTTTTTTTTAGAAGAAAGCCAGCTTTCTATTTAATGCCTAAAACTATGTGATCAATTTTTCTCAAATTTTCAATTTCATACTATTGTATTATTAAAACAGTTGAGCGAAGCGAAAAACGTACAAATATATTTTATATTGATACACTAGCCACAAAATAGCAAGTTCATGCAAAATCGCTATTCCAGGAGCCTTTACTGGCATCGCCGCCAGCTCATTTGAAGGAGAGCATACTTTGCACAGCTAATTCAAACATCCTATACCTCTTCTTAAGACATCTGTATTGGGGGATAAGCCCAATTTTACGCACGGAAGGTCAGGTCGTGAAGATAGCAGCTTATCCAACAGAAATTTAGTATCGTTGAATTATAACTCGCTCAGGAGACGTGCTACGGTAAACTTTAGTTAACGACAGAATAGATGTGCTATTAAGCCTCACAACGAAGATATCG
Organism: Pherbina coryleti; assembly: GCA_943735915.1. Taxonomy (NCBI): domain Eukaryota; kingdom Metazoa; phylum Arthropoda; class Insecta; order Diptera; family Sciomyzidae; genus Pherbina; species Pherbina coryleti. The sequence goes on from OX030950.1 coordinate 61,351,136, forward strand.
CGAGCGCATTTTGGCGTTTTAATGTCATACGGGTTTACTAGTAAATTTTAATATGAATTTGGTTTACTTAAAAACCGCTTCAGATGTGTGAAGCGCTATGGCAGAAGCGCTTGTTTAGTGCTTTTGAAGCTCTTCGATTACCGCTGGGTGGCAAAAGCCGCAGATTGTGTGCTGATTGCGTTCTATATGTGTGGTAGACAGATGAGTTGCCATGACTCGAGTAGAAGAGAGAAAGATTCAGCGAAGCAGAAGTGAATAAGAGAGTTGCCCTGAGCGCATTATGATTTTCGCAAAGTAGACTCTCATACTTGGGCTGCCATGCCAATATTTTTTTAGAATACCAACGTTGGTATTTCTTTAATTCAATATATTTATATAACTCTATGAATTTTGCTCATATTACACATATTATATTTTTATTCATAATATTGCGATATGAAATTATATAGAAAACCCAAATTCATGACGCATATGCTGTCGCCCATGATGCTAACTTGACACTGTGCGCAAGAAAAGTTGGAATAAGTTCTTTTAATAGATAATTATTTTAAACATATTGTAGTTATATAATTTTATATCGAAATATTATTAATAATAGAAAGTAAAATTTGATATGAGTAATTTTAATACGTACATATGTTGAATTAAAAATATATCAAGTTGTATTCTGTATTCACATTAATTGCTTTTCGGCCATAGGTCCATACCAATGAATATTAAATAAACAGAATATTTTTTTTATAAAAACTTTTTATTGTATTTCTTTTGCTTAAGTTAAGTTATCTATTTGCCTTTAAGGTTCGATTATGCAATCGTAAAGCAACACAACGTAACGTGACGTAGAGTTCTATCTTATGAAAAATAAGTGTAAGTGGTTAGTGAAATCGTAACGTAACCTAGCGCAGCGATGGGTTCTATTCCAAATAGAAATCTACGCCACGTTACGTTGCGTAGCTTTACGATTGCATAATCGAGCCTTTACACTAAAATGGTTCTTATTCTAGAAGAGAAAGAGTGTATACAAAGAAGAAGTTTCACTTCTTTACTGTATACACGGTATACTGTATCTTTTTTTAATTATTAGCAATTTTACAATAACAAGCAGGTAGATTTTTTTCGTCAAAAATCGTCGTTTTGGCTACAAAATGGTGCCAAAAATTGAAAAATTTAAAACTCGACGTGACTGGAGAGTTAAAGTAATAAACTAAAGAAAGCATTTTGATTTTTTGGTTTCAAATGATCCAGTGGTGCTGTAGGCTGGTCACCGCACAAAAACTGTTTTTCGAGGCGCCTGCGGAGATCTGCAATAAATCCATTATTTCTCTCTTTTTTTTTAACAAAAATTTTTTAAATATTCTTCAAATGTTGTGCTTTTATAAGATAATATCTAAAATAAACATACTGTAATAATTTTTTCTAAAAAAAATCATGAAAAAAGGTCTTCTTTTAGACGAAACAAACCTTACCCCCCCCCCCCCCCCCCTCCATCTTAACCAATAGAAGTCGTGCTTAAATGACAAAACGTTCTAAAGAAGGATACGTATGTTCAACAATGCTAAGTTTTCAATGGAAAAGTCTGATGGTAAATATTAAAGACGCGAAAAAATCGAGTTATTGCGAAAGAAGTTCCCTGGTGGCGTCATTTCGCGTTCTGGAGACATCAATTGACAACCAATACCTTGTAAGTAAACACCGTTAGACGTCTTCATTTTGGGTTTATTTTAAGAGTAAGGTCTACGCTAGCCATCCACAAACAACTCAATCTCTCAAAGCGAATGCTGAAGTCACCATCGCCCAATAGAGTCCCAATGATGCAAACGAGTGATAGGAAATTTTGAAGAAAAGATTAAGCTCTGCAAGCTAAGCCAAAGCGGTCTTTTGAAAGGTATTATATTTCATACATAATCATCAGGTGTCTTCTTTATAATTCAATAAAAATTTAAAAGGCGCCCAAACAATTCTTCATTTTATACAAAAAACAATTTCTACACTTCTTGTTTATTAAACTTGTAGTTAATTCTACGAGTACCAATATGAATATGAATAAAGGTAATACTTTTTTTAATTTTTATTTTTTTCATCTAGTGAATCAACACTCTAGCGGTAATTGAGAAAGTTACAACTTGTTCCATATATATTTTTTTTTCGTTAAAGGATTTCCATCACTCATGACAGCTCAAATTATTTCGTATTTTCCAATATTTTTTTTTTTATTTTTAAATCAAAAAACTCAAATATTCATAAAAATCCGGCATCCTTCAGGACCCAATTGAAATAAGAAACTTCTGTCTTCAATTCTGCTTATTGAAAATTGAATTTAAAAATTAAAGTTAAAACTTGTTAAACACAAAATATAAATTACAAAACTTATTTAAAGCCCTGCGTGCTAGTCAGAAGCTTGTTGCTGTGAATTATTAAAAAGCAACAACAACTGGAATAAATCGACAATACAATTAAAAATGCTAAAAAGTTATTAAATGTTGCAAAAGTAAGAAGCAGTAGCGGCGGAAAATAACCACCTAAAACAAGCTACTTTTCAGCTGCTTGTTGTTCTCTTTATTGCCTGTTGCTTTGCAAACTAACCAGAAGCCGCTACTGCTGCTGGCAATTGATGCTGACGCAGAAGTTTCTTCAACTTTTTGCATGAATGAGTTTTTTTTTTTCTTAGCATCTTTCTCCGTATCTCTTCTATCTTCATTCTTCTTTCAAGGGTCTACAATTTTGTAAATTTTCCACAATTCTGCAATTATGTTTTGTTTTTGCATTTCATTTTCACTCACTTTATGAGGAGTTAGTTGCACGTCAATGTGTTGGCGTGGGAAGTAGAAGGGAAAAACTCAATTCATACCAAATTAAAAAAGTATTTTTTAATTAAAATTCAAATAATTATATGAGAAAAAAAAACTTGGAAATTTTTTATATTTTATTTTTGTGTCCTTGCTTATTTTATGGCCGCTGCTGTGCTTTTGCTCCCAATGGTTTTGGTTATTATTAGTCTGTTTGTTATGAGATGGATAACTTGAGTGCGTTTGAAAGTTGCTGAAAGTTGTGCTTTTAGGCGTGAGTTGCTGTTTTAAATACAAAATTTTTAAGCTTTAAGGACTTTAAAATATGCTTTAGAAAAAAGTAATCGTATAGTTCAACCTAATTATAGACGAACAAGAAGTTGGCTGTATTGTGGACACACCCGTAGGTTTTGACGTGGCAGCCTATTTTACTACTTGTCCTTATTCTTGTCATCCCTATTATTTCCTTTGTTCCCGAACTTGTCCTCATCCTTATCCCTATTCTTATATTTATTCTAATAATTGCCCAAATACTTCGTGAAACTCTTCATTTAATCAAGGCCCAACTTCCTAACCGTAAGCCTTGTTTCCTACTTCTTGTCCCAATAGTAGAATAGAAAAGTATGTCTCGTGGACTACCTTTCCTACTTGTTCATTTCCCCATATTTGTTCTATGTGCGGTCATAAGTGTCTCCAAATCCTTGCTCTATTCCGTATCTAATTTCTTGTCCTTATTCATTTCCCATTATTGTCCTAAAAATTTTTTTATTGTGTTTAAAGCTTTTCTTCGTATCCGTGTCATAGTCCTTTTTACAATCCTCTTCTGAATTCTTGTCCTACTCCTTGGCCAATTCCATGCTTTTACTTTTAGGCACATCTTTGTCCTTCTACTTATCTCATTTCTGGTTCTAATCTGCGTCCAAATCCACATCTCTTTTCTACTCCTTATCTTTATTGTTATTCAAATCCTTATCTGAAACTTATTCTTCTTATAATTTTAATATAATTTTCTTTTATTTTTACTTTTTCTATTGATTCGGTACATTTAGGCTACTTCGAGGGGTTCCCTGTAAGGCCTGGCCTCTTGACACAACTGATTTTGTTTTATATTTTTATTATGTCATCGAAAACCTCAAATTTACTGTCGTTCCATAAAATTTACTGTAATGCCAATAATCACCGAGTTATAATTCCATGCAACGTTTTTTTATTGCTGTTACATTTTTACTGCACTAGGCGACTGCCACAGTAGTTATGAGTTATTTTCGTTATGAGGTCAAAGTACCATTTTTTTACTGTCTTAAAATAAAACTTTTCATAGCACTTCTTAGTTTACGAGTAATAATTCCATGCAACAATTTTGCATTTTTGTTGCATAAGCAACATTTGTTATACCCTGACGAAGTCATTTTTTTTTTATTTTTGTCGTATGGCCAATTATGAATCCTTTATTTCTGTTGGATAATATTTATAGTGTCGCATATATTCTCACCGAGTTATAATTAAACGCCGAGTTAAACGCCGTTGCATGAACGTTACATTTTCGATTTTGCAGCGGATCTCTCCACGGCCTTATGATGTCATGAATTTTTTGTCTATTTTTATTGTGAAGGCTAAGAACCAGCCTTTACTGACGCACATAATTTTTTACCGTTGCACCTATGCTTAGGTTGTTATAATTCCAAGTAACACATTTGAGGTTTCGCTGCTTAGAAAGCTCCCTTCACGAACAGATGACGTCTTACTTTTTTGTTTTTGTTTTTGTTTTTTTTTTTATCAAAAAGTCAAGCAATTAAACTTTACTGTCGTATCCATACTTTTATCATAGTATCTATACCTATTTAATAACAATTCCATGCAACGTCGATGCGTTTTGGAAAAATGCTCTTTTCAACTTTTTGGAAACCTGTGCGGAAAAACGTAACATATTCAAGTCAAAATTCGATGCGAAATAAAGTCCAATAAAGTATTCTTTAAGATGAATCCAAAAATGCTGTTGCTATGGAACATTTCTAATTGATTCTTGAGAAAAAGTGAGATTTGACAAAAATTTTGTTTGAAATTTGAAAAAAAAAAACGAAAAAATATATCAAAAAATTATTTTATATCTATTCCTTTTTTGTGGTAGATTATGAGGATGAATGTCGGAAGGCGTAATTTTGCTCCTATATTTACAAATTCGCTTTTATTTGATGCAGAGCCACCGTAAAACAACTGTAACATAATAATTTACCCAAGTAAATAAGCGATAGTTAAGCACGATTATTTCACTCGGTTGCCAACACTAGATCATGGTGAATTTTTTACATGCAGTCATATCTTTAAGCTGGAAATTCATTCACTGCATTTGTATATGCGTTCGTCTACTCGCTGAAGTAATTTACGCAAGAAAGTTATGGCAGAGTTCAATGCTTGCGTTTTACGTTCAGAGTTAGCAGGGCTACAAAATAATAAAACATTTGGTAAATTCTTCATGTTGAGTGTTTATCGTATTTACACAAAAATACTTGAAATGTCTTCATGTATAATTAAAAAAATCCTAAATCCTAAGTATAAAAAAGTTCTTTTGAGAAATTAACAATAAAAAAATTAGACATTTTCAATTTTGAAGATTTATTTACAAGAGTCATCCCTAAAAGTAATGAGATTCTGACTCGTTTCTTTTATTTATTCAATCTGTTTCGTTATAAGTAACGAGCTGTCAAAAAATGCAAATCACGCAAGAAAAGTTGAAATATTTTCGATTTTACTTGCGTAGCAAGCATGGTATAATAATACAAGGTAGTATTGACAGTTGCTTGGGAAATCATATACTGTCAAAAAATATACTCAAAAAGAGAGCGATCACAATCCGCCATTGAAAACACAAGCAATGTTGAAAACGTTGAAGTGAAAAAAAACAACAACCACAGCAGCTTGTAGTGTACTTATTGCACACACTTTAATTTACACACTAACCTACCACAATGTAGTTTAGTCATTAATAAACATTGTATACATTTGTATACGTTTGTAAAATACCCAATGACCCACTGCAGCGTTTAGTCACGCTCAGCCAGAAACTTTAGACTTTTGTAAACAAAGTCATGAGTAAGCGAAGCATTGACACACTGTAAATGCTCGCAAACTCAAAGTCCAAGCAGAAGCTTGTAACAAAGGAATTATGCTGCGTTTGCATAATTCTTTCATTATTCCAATAGGAATGGGGATTCATGTATTGGTGAGAACTTAGAATTAAGATATTTACATGTTACAATTAGAATGTAAGAAATATTTGTAAGAGAGTTTCTGGAAAGAGAATTCCAGAAATATGTATTGGAATGTGATCGATTTGCCAATAAAAGGCAGAGTCGATCCCAAAATAAAGGATTCGATAATTCTGATTCTTGAAGAGACAAACAGAAAAACTTAAAAGTCTTTCTTTTTTTTTAAAAAAGTAGCTTGGTTAGCTGCAAAATAAACTAAACCAAAACCAATGTAAGAGCGGCTTTTTAGCCAACACTGCAGAGCTTAGTAAGCTTTTAAAACTATACTAATTATTTTTTTTTCTCCAAACAAATAACATTACATGGCGATCCTGCCTTTCTTTTTTTTTAAAAAAGTAGCTTGGTTAGCTGCAAAATAAACTAAACCAAAACCAATGTAAGAGCGGCTTTTTAGCCAACACTGCAGAGCTTAGTAAGCTTTTAAAACTATACTAATTATTTTTTTTTCTCCAAACAAATAACATTACATGGCGATCCTGCGGACGACCCCACAAAAAAAAAATAAAAATAAATATAGATGAATACTGACAGTCAAGAAAATATAAACAAAATATTCAAAAACTGGGAGGATCTGGTAAAGGAACAACAGCAAGAGGAGTACGTACCAGAGCCAACAGCAGTAAATGCAGCTCAATACAAGCCAACTCCTAAGGATGCTGGTCCGAAACCTATAAATATCGAAGAATACCGGAGAAGACACCAGAACACAATAGGTAAAATTTCAGAAGAACCAAAACCAGCAAAAAGGAAGCGAGCTGGACGACGAGTGCGAAGTAGACAGAAGATAGCCGAGCTACATCGCATAGCAAACATCACATACGATAAAGAAAAGAAACAATATTTTAAAAATCAAATAAAATTAGAGAAATTAAAAGAACGACAATTTAGGCAAGAAAAATATTAATGATAAAAATTTCATAAGTTAAATTTATAATGGGAAATACGGAAAGCAAGAAATCCGAAAATTCAAATTTATTAAATAATGTTACTAGCAGCAGCATCGTGGTGACCGACCACAATCTTTTATATGTAGTAGTAATAATTTTAACAATATTAATGATTTTTAAAATAAATAGCTATTATAAGAAATATGTACAGAAGCAGTTGCATAAAAATGTATCAACTCAAGTTTAAAAACAGTATAAATGTATAAATAAAAATTACGAATATTAAGAATAAAATCATAAATGTAAATAAGCCATTTTTAAACTTTATGAACACAATGAATTTTCAAAAAAGAAAGCAAGAACAAATAGAAAAAAAAAATCCACTAGATTCTTTAAAAACTAATGAAGTATTACAAATACCAAAACCACGCGACCTAATTAAGGAACTACAATTTCTTACTAGATTTTGGGAATATATAGGTATGACTAGGGCACCAACTATTAACGATTTAACTAACCCTGACACTACAGAAGAAACATTAAGAATGATAGACAAATTTGCAAATTAATAAACAGATAATTAAATGGAGACGGTAATAGAAAAGTTATTAGCTATACTTACAAATCTAAAGAAAAGTTCGGTACGGGGATACTCTTATGAGACCATCCTACAAAAATTACAATCAATAGAAAAATATAAAGAAGAATTTGCATCACTTGCTATTGTCACTACCGACGAATCACATACTAATGCATTGAAAATAGAATTCAATAAAACATATACAGAAATTAAACAACAACTGCTAGAACAGTTGCAAAATAAAGCAGAAAATCCAAAAGAAAACAAACAAGAAGTAAATATGACTACTTTTAATTTAGAATTGGCCCTTAAGGCAATACCTTTATTTAATGGGCAATATAGAGAACTATCTTCATTTTTAAAAATATCGGAATTAATCCATAATGGATTAAATACAGAAGGTAAAAAGTCATTAATCGAGTTCATTTGCAATGTCAAACTGTCAAATAGTGTAAAAACATCGATTTACGCGGTATCTGAACCAAAAACTTTCATTGAACTAACAGAAAAATTGGAAGGAAGGTATAAAAGTCACAAAAGTATTCCTACTATCCACACAACATTGTCAAATTTGACACAAAAAGGTTCAATACAAAATTTTAATGAAATTATATTAACACTCATTAGCGATTTAAGCAATATGCAAATCAAAGAGTTATCTACAACAGCGACTGAGACAGAAAAACAAGTTATAATGAAAATGAATGACAAATATGCACTCACAGTCTTTAAGAATGGTTTGAATGAAAAGTATAAATCGACTGTATATGCAGCACAACCACAGACACTTACAGATGCAGTAAATATAGCATCAGAACTAGAAAACGACTCAAATCAAAACAACGCTTCACAACTTTTAAACATAAACAGAGTTTTTCCAAAGAATAATAATTTTAGAGGAAATTCCAACAGACAATTTAATTATAATAGATTTAATAATAGAAACACTAATTTCAATTCAAATAGGTACCAAAATAATCGAAATTTTAGGCAAAATTACAACCAAACTAACAACAATCGATCTTTCGAAAACAATTACAATAGAACATCATACAACAATCAAAGAGGAGGTTCAAACTATCAAAATTTCAATAGAAATACAAGAAATAATAACAACAACAGAAACACTCAAGGAAGTTACAGACGAGTTAATATAGTAAATGCTTCGGAAAACGCACAAGCCCCGGAGGACACACGGAATGCACCTCCGGGAAACCATTAAAAATATTCAAATTTACAAACAAACTAACTAATTATATAACGGTAGAATGTAATAATTCAAAAAACAAATTAACATTTCTCATAGATACAGGAGCAGATATTTCAATATGCAAAATACAAGTTTTACCTGAACAACAGAAAATTTTAACATACGACACATGCAAATTAATAGGGATTACAAAAGAAGAAGTTAAATCATTAGGAGGAACAGAAATAGTATTAAAAATAGAAAACAATATAACGAAACATTATTTTCAAGTTGTAGACACAGATTTTCCAATTGCCACAGATGGAATAATTGGAACAGATTTTCTTAAACAACATATGTGCGTTATCGATTACGAAACTCACACAATTAAAATGACAATAGATGAAGAAGAAGTAATTATACCAATAAACATCCAACAATCAAAACTAGGAACATTTTATATACCACCAAGATCAGAGTTAATATGTGCTATAGATCTAAAGCTAAACCAAGATAGTGTAATTTTAAGTGAAGAAATACAGGAAGGCATTTTTATAGGAAATTCAATTGCACCTGCAATAGGTCACTGTCACATTAAAATTTTAAACACAACCGATAAAGAAGCAATAATAGATAATGTAGACATTCGAACGGAACCTTTAAAAAATTATTCAATAGTAAGACGAATCCAATCAAAACAAAATACAAATGACAACCAACGACTGAAAGAACTAACAAAAATACTCAATATTGACGGTATGGACAATGAAGCAAAGACTTCACTTTTCAAAATTTTTGAAAAATATCAGAATATTTTTCATTTGGACAATGAACAACTATCAGTAAACAATTTTTACTCACAAAATTTACAATCAACAGACAACACACCAGTATACATAAAGAACTACAGACTACCACACTCTCAACATGAAGAAATAAATAGACAAGTTGAAAAATTATTAGATGACGACTTGATTGAACCTTCAACAAGTGCATACAACTCACCTTTATTATTAGTACCAAAAAAGAGTGACAATAATTCGAAAAAATGGCAATTAGTAGTTGATTTCAGACAATTAAATAAAAAGATCGTAAATGACAAATTTCCATTAACTAGATTAGAAGACGTATTAGACCAACTAGGACGAGCTAGATACTTCTCAACTTTAGATATGACAAGCTCATTTCACCAAATTTCTCTAGATGAAAACTCAAGACATATGACAGCCTTTTCAACAGCAAAAGGACATTATCATTTCAAACGGTTACCATTCGGACTAAAAATTTCATCCAATAGTTTTCAAAGAATGTTAACCATAGCATTATCAGGTTTAGAATCAAGAGCATTTCTTTATGTCGATGACATAATAGTTTTTGGATGTAGTTTAAAACACCACAACGATAATCTCATAAATGTATTTGAACGACTTAATAAATATAATCTTAAACTGAATCCTAATAAATGTCATTTTTTGAAACCAGAAGTAGTATATCTAGGTCACCTAATTACAAGAAATGGTATTAAATCAGACCCAGCAAAGCATAAAACAATTGAATTGTATCCAATACCAAAAAATTCTGATGAAGTTCGAAGATTCGTAGCATTTTGTAATTATTATAGAAAATTTATAAGAAATTTTGCTAATTTAGCTAAAAGTTTAAATAATTTGCTTAAAAAGAAACAACCCTTCATATGGACAGAAGAATGTCAAAATGCATTCGAAACATTAAAACAAAAACTTATCAATCCACCAGTATTACAATATCCCGATTTTGAAAAACCTTTCATTTTAACGACAGACGCATCCGACTATGCATTAGGTGCAGTACTGTCACAAGGAGATATAGGGAACGATCTACCAATTTCATATGCCAGCAAAACACTAAACAAACATGAACTAAATAAACCAGTGATAGAAAAGGAATTACTAGCCATCCATTGGGGAATTAGTTTTTTCAGACCATATTTATTTGGACGCAAATTTATAGTGGTTACTGATCACCGACCTTTAGTTTCATTATTTTCTCACAAAAATCCATCTTCTAAATTGACGAGAATACGTTTAGAACTTTCAGATTACGATTATGAAATTGTTTATAAGCAAGGCAAGATAAACACAAATGCTGATGCATTATCTAGGATAAAGATAGACTCGGACTTACTGAAAACAATGATACCAAAAACAAACGATGAATCCGCGAAGAAGACTTTAGTAATAACAAGGGGCATGTCTGCAAGAAGTATGGCAGACAAAGAGGAAATAGAAGATAATTGTAGCTTTCCACAGAAGACTGGCCACCTTCACATATGGGATTGCACATCTTTAGCTGACGTCAGAAATATAAAGAAATTAAAATTTGAAATAAAGAGCGATATTAAGGGTACCCAAATAGAAATTAAATTAAAAGATGTAGTACTTGTGAGATGTAGTGATAATCTAAACAAACTCGATTTGTCTTTGGAGAAACTATCATCAAAAATGCACAAACTTAACATCAAAGAATTAGCGCTAAATGAAGAAGATGAAATATTTAAGCACGTGCAGAAGAATGAATTTAAGAAAAAGTATAATATGTTGCAACATAATGAAATAAAGAAAAATCGCTCAGGAGTAAATATACTAATATATAAAAGTCCCCAAAGAATAGAAGAAGATATAATAAAATACAAGCTAATTGAAGATTATCACAACTCGCCTTGCGGAGGGCATTTAGGAGTTAGGAAGACAATTTTAAAATTAAAACAGCGATATATTTGGAAAAATATGTCTAAAATGGTAAAGAAATTCATCTCAAACTGTAAGCAATGTCTAATAAATAAACAGATAAGACATACAAAGGAACAGTTAGTCATTACAGATACACCAAACACTAGTTTTGAAGTTATAGCAATTGATACTGTAGGTCCTTTAAAAATTTCAAACGGTTACAGATATATACTGACAGCACAATGTGAACTGACAAAATTTGTCATGGCTTATCCAATGGAAAGCAAAGATGCAGCAACAGTTGCATCAACACTAGTAAATCATTTCATTCTTAAATATGGCATTTTTAAAGTTATAAAATCGGACAGAGGAACTGAATTTGTAAACGAACTAATGAAAAACATTTGCAAATATTTAGATATAAAACAAACATTTTCAGCACCTTACCACCACGAGACATTAGGAACCATAGAACGTAACCATAGAGTACTCAATGAATACATGCTTAACTTTGCTACAGATAATGAGTGGGATAAGTGGATATCTTTTTACACTTTTGCTTTCAATACTTCTCCAAATATAGACACAGGCTACTCGCCTTATGAATTAGTTTTTGGCAAATTACCATATATGCCAACTGATACAAAAATTAATAATACACCGGTATATGACATTGACTCATATGCCAATGAACTCAAAATAAGATTAAAAACATCAATTGATAAAGCAAAACAATTCATAAACAATGTAAAAGACAAAAGAAAAAAAGATAGCAATATAAAAACAAATAAGTTAAAGGTAGAAATAGGAGACTTAGTTTTAGTAAAATTAGGTAATAGAAAGAAAAACCAAAGTCCTTACCATGGACCATATAAAGTAGTTGAAACAGAAGAAGTAAATACTTACATAGAAATTAAGGGACAAATTAAGAAAATGCATAATAATAATTTGATTAAATATACAATAGATACATAAGTTACCGATTACTTATTATGAAAACAAAAATAAAAATATTGATTCAAATTTAACAGTTAAAAACATACATTTTATTCATGTACAAGAACTATTAAAAAAAAAAAAAAAATTAAAATTATATAATAATTATAAGAATTAAGTAATATTTTAATCCTACATTTTACATCTAAAATAGTCTACCAAAAATAATAATAAACATTAACATAGTGAAATTTAATTTTACACTAGATCATCACAATTATTTTAAAAATTTATCTCCTCATACATGAACACTCATTCGAATATAAATTTTTTCTTAAGGGCAAGGGTGTAGTGTACTTATTGCACACACTTTAATTTACACACTAACCTACCACAATGTAGTTTAGTCATTAATAAACATTGTATACATTTGTATACGTTTGTAAAATACCCAATGACCCACTGCAGCGTTTAGTCACGCTCAGCCAGAAACTTTAGACTTTTGTAAACAAAGTCATGAGTAAGCGAAGCATTGACACACTGTAAATGCTCGCAAACTCAAAGTCCAAGCAGAAGCTTGTAACAAAGGAATTATGCTGCGTTTGCATAATTCTTTCATTATTCCAATAGGAATGGGGATTCATGTATTGGTGAGAACTTAGAATTAAGATATTTACATGTTACAATTAGAATGTAAGAAATATTTGTAAGAGAGTTTCTGGAAAGAGAATTCCAGAAATATGTATTGGAATGTGATCGATTTGCCAATAAAAGGCAGAGTCGATCCCAAAATAAAGGATTCGATAATTCTGATTCTTGAAGAGACAAACAGAAAAACTTAAAAGTCTTTCTTTTTTTTTAAAAAAGTAGCTTGGTTAGCTGCAAAATAAACTAAACCAAAACCAATGTAAGAGCGGCTTTTTAGCCAACACTGCAGAGCTTAGTAAGCTTTTAAAACTATACTAATTATTTTTTTTTCTCCAAACAAATAACATTACAAGCTGCTGATGTGTTTCCACAAAAAGCTGTTTTTGACAGTTTATGTTTTCCTGTTGAAGAGAAAATAAGCAGTTGTCAATGCTACCATGTATTATTATACCATGGTAGAATTAACAAGTTTAATTCTCGAAAAAAGTGTTTGAATACTTTGTTTGTTTATATTTTCATGCAGTAACGAAATTTAAAGTAATTTTTTTTTGCTGTTGCAATTATTGCATGTCGCTACAGCACACTTCATTTTTATAAAAAACACAAAAAATTACTGAATTATAAACACTAATAATTCTTTAAAACTTCAAGAAATAATTTTTCACATATAATCGATACACGTAAACAAAACAATTTGTGACCGATGACGTCAGACCTACCAGCTTTGTTTTGTTTACAATATGGCGGCTCTTTTCTTTGCATGATCTTTATTTCTTGGTTCATGCCATGGTAGCAAGTAAACGGACGCATATGCAAATGCAGTAAACGAACTTTCATCTGTAAGCTTTCACATATGTAATTCTATTGCATTGCGTTCAGCGAGTAGACGAGCTTTAAGCTGGAAGTTCATTCACTGTATTTGCATACATGAACCAACAAACCAGCAGTGCGAGAAAAAAGTATTTTTTTCGTGCCACGTCATCGGTCACAAAAAAAGCTATATTGCATACGTTTTTCATGCAAAACATGTGAAAACTTAAATAAAAGTGGAAAATTATAAAATTAACAAGTTTAATTCTCGGAAAAAGTGTTCGAATACTTTGTTTGTTTATATTTTCATGCAGTAATGAAATTTAAAGAAATTTTTTTTTGCTGTTGCAATTATTGCACGTCGCTACAGCACACTTCATTTTTATAAAAAACACAAAAAATTACTGAATTATAAACACTAATAATTCTTTAAAACTTCAAGAAATAATTTTTCATATACAATCGCTACACGTAAACAAAACAATTTGTGATCGATGACGTCAGACCTACCAGCTTTGTTTTGTTTGCAATATGGCGGCTCTTTTCTTTGCATGATCTTTATTTCTTGGTTCATGATTTGCATATGCGTCCGTCTACTCGTTGGCGCAATTCACGCAAGACAATTATGGTAGAGTACAATGATTGCAATTTACGTTCAGAGTAAGCAGGGCTGCAAAATTATAAAACATATAATATGTGGAATATAATAATGTGGAATTTTTATCGTATTTACACAAAGATACTTTAAATGTCTTAACTTATAACTAAAAAAAATCTTAAATTCTAAGATAAAAAATACTTCTAAGAAATTAACAAAACAAAATTTTTTTTAGACATATTTCGTTTTCAATATTTATGTACAATATACATGCTGTAATGAGTTTCTGACTCGTTTCTTTTCTTTCTACTCGCTGTTCGTTATTAGTAACGAGCTGTCAAATTTTGTTGAAACATTTTGTAAATACTTTTCTTGCGTAAATTGCGTTTTTCCAACATAAAGCCGGAAGTGGAATGATTGCTTTCGTGCTTTCATTCGTTTAATCGCTGGAGCCATTTAAGCAACAAAATAAGTGAGGCGTACAATGAAATATGTTATTGCGCTTAGAGTTTGTACTTAATGATTGAACGTTTTTTTTATTCTTGAAATACAATTTAAGGTGTATTGGCGTTAAGATCTTGAAAATATTTTGATGCTTTGCAATATTTATTTAATTATAACTATACTAATAATTAACCATTAACATAAGATAAGGCATGTAAAGAAAATAACAACTAATAACTTATCAAAATCTTTATTTATTTAAATTCATGATAGCGATTCATCCCTGAAAATTTCAAAGAATACAGGCATGTCATAGATATCGTTATCGTACGCAATAGCAACCGAAACCAATTTGACCTGTCGTTAAAGTGGACTAATTTTTGTAGTTTTTCACAATCTTGAGCATATTTGTGGAGTATCAATTTCACGCGTTCTGCCAAATGAGCTGATTCGAACATTTTAATGAATTTAACATGTAAAACAAATTCGTATATTTGCAATTTTGTTTTCGTTTTGAATTCGTACGATTTCCACCACATGCCTGATAAACTCGTTTCTTTTTTTTATTCTCAAAAAAAAAAAAATAAATAACTGGCCATTTCAGCCCTTGAAAGGACTTTGACCTAGCTTCTTATGATCAATTGTGTTGTGCGTGTTATTAAGTTTGTACACAATTGACCGAGAACCGGACCTACATGCTTAACGCCGACTCCGAACGGCGATGAACGGAAAGTTCTCGTTCTCAAGAAGCTTTACATGGCATTTTGATTACTCTCTGAGGTTTGCCATTGTCTGCAGAGAGGTGGCGGCCGTACAGAAAAATTATTTTAATTCAAATAATTTTCTGTCGCTGCTGGGTTTCGAACCTGGGTTTCCAAAGTTCTTTGACATAGCGGTCACGCACTTTAACCAACTACGCCAAGGACGCCACTTCTCGGCGCCACTTTTTTTATTCTCGGTGTTCTTTATTTGTAACGATTGACAGCTCGTCGCGTCGCAAGAAAAGAAAAATTTAAAGATTTTCTATCTTTCTTGTGTGAATTGCGTTGACAAATTTTGCGCGAGTCAGCATTCTATTCGGTACCATAAACTTTTGTGTATTTCGAATTTAATTGCTGCAGCGAGTAGTAAATGCAAACGCAATCTTTCCACTCCCGGCTTTACGCACGTAGGCATGCGTAACCATAAATCTCTATCTCATAAGCTTGGACACATTTCTATTTTATTGCGTTCAGCGAGTAGACGGACGCATATGCAGTGAATGAACTTCTAGCTTTAATCGGCATTAAATTTTGCGCCGGTAGTCAACATGGTAAGTCAACTTCAACGGCAAATCCTCCAATTCCTTTCAATGCGTTGTGTTGCTTGATTGGGTTTATGCTTAGCATTGTGTTGCTTGAACCAATGCTTATGTATGTAAGTCCCATTTGTGTATTGTGTTGCTTAAACCGACGCTTCTGCTTATGAGTCGTCTCCACGTATTATCTAGATTAAAGAGCTATACTCGGTTCATCATTCCAACTTAGCTAACAAACATCACTAGACCTGCACAAGAACTTGGTAACATACAAGAACATTCATGTTCATTAACATTCAAGATCATGTTGCGAAAATTTAAGAATTCAAGATCCATCCAAATACCACCGTATAAATGTATCTGGGCGGAAAAAACCTTTTTTTTCGTTTTTTGGTTCGGCATTTTCGATACTTATCTTGAATTTTGCATTAGGGTAATTCTGATCTTGAATTCTTTATCAGAAATCTTTAAAACTCCCGAGTGAACAATATCTCGTCGAAAAAATATTTTTTTTTACTTTAATTCAAAATAGTTCACAATTCTAATAAAAAGGTGGCCATGACTTTTGGTCTGCCATGTTGATATCTGAAATTTTTGCTACAGGATGTTGAAATATACACCCGTATGCCACCAAATAAATAGTTTTTGTCATTCAAAATGATAGGTTTTCCATTAAAAATTAAATAGTTTGAAAAAATCCAAAAAAATGTTTGTACTTCTTGTTAATTAAGTCGCCATTTTGGAAAATGATGCACTCGAATCACGAAAATAATCACGAAATCAGAAGGATCACCGATAACATATAGGATACAAGTCTATTTTTTTCTAATGTTTATCAAATGTAATTTTTTATGTCAAATGTAAATATAAATGCATTGACTAAAAAAGGTGAATTTCTTTGCCCCATTGGGCCGAAACGGGTTAAGTACAAACAAAATTAATTGAAAATCGTTGATTCCATCTTCAAAGTAAAAAAAGTGCTGAGATTATGTGTTTTTTTTTAATTTTTAATCTGCTTGGCGTGTACTGTTGTGAAAGTACAACAACAACAACAAACAATGCCGTAATTCCTGCTCATTAAACAATGGGGAATGGCTACAAATGCTCTACGTTCGGTATAAGAAGATTTTGAAAAACAAAAACCAAAAACCTGGCTACCATGGTTGTAAGCTTTTAATTTATAGAAAAAGATTTGGTGTTTACTATTGCTTTCTCTTTCTTGCAAGTGTTTAAATAATTTGTCGGTTGCGAAGCTTTGCTGCTTTACAAACATTATTCCTATTAAGGGTTGCCCTTTCCTGCTGCTGGGCTTCTTGGTCTGAAGAGTGATAAAGGAAATGAAAAAAAAAAAATATTCCTAACATTTCTTAAAAAAATTCACAGTAAAAAACTACTTTTAGCCATACTCAAGGTCTTTTTTCTAGACTGGCTACTGTGGGGTTGGGTTAGGGCACAGGTTTATTTTTATGGGTTCTCAGTTTTCAAGGTGCGGGTGTTTCTCTTGGGTTATTTTCAATTTAGACGCACAAACTTTTGCCGTTCTTTATTGTTGTTGTTTTTGCTGCTGTTTTTCTTGCTCCTGTCGTTGCTGTCATATCAGCCTATCCCGTAAAAGGTACTTTTCAAGTTGAGTCAGCGCGAAATATAATTGACAGCAGCTTGATGTGAATGTTGTTTGCTTAGCGTTAGTGTTGTTTTTGGCGTTGTTTTAGCTTGTTTGTTGTTTTTGTTGCTTATTTGTTGCGCTGCGTAATGCCGATTGTTATCGGTAGAATTATGCGAATGATTTTCTGCGTGCGGCAGGTAGTTGTTGCAGTTATTTTTGTTGTTGTTGTAGTTTTTATTTTGTTGCTGTTCTTTCTGCTACAGATAACAGTTAAGTGGGCATCATTATGGCAAATTGTTTTTGCTTGCAAATGGTAGCATTTATATTGCTCATTTGATATAATTTAATTTGTGGATATTTAAACTTAATTTTATTGGCAGGCTGGATATTTTTAGGCAAAAAAAAAAAACAAAAAAAAAAAAAACAAAAATAAACACAGCATAAGAATAGACATAATATATTTTAGTGCCTAGTGCTATGAGGATAGAAGACTTGTGGAAGCCATTTGTTCCGTGTGTATATCTCTGTTCATGTACGTGTCAATACATTTTGAATTCCTGACTGTTCCTAGCTCAATAAAATTACAATTTTGCCAAATAGTTGTTACAACTAAATGTATTTATATATGTTGAAATAAATCATAAAATGTACTGTAAAGAAAATTTTACGCTTTTTAATACTTTTAGCATGGTATGAGTTCATTTTATTTGACCTCAAAAAACGACCTCAACTGTTGTGGGTGTTATTAAATGTTTGAACATAAATGATCGAGATCGTCAAAAATGTCAAGTTTAATAGCATCATTTTATAAATCCCTGCACATCACTTCACGCTGCGTTTTTAAAATTCGCAATTTATAAAACGCAACACTGCACGCCGTGATCTTCAGCGTTGAGTAACGCGATAGCGTAGTGAAAACAGTACAAAGTTCGCATTTTATAAAGCGCTGCACTTAAAATTCGTTCACTTGAACTGTCACTTTCATCACTTGCTCTTGAACTGCCGTTAGAACGAATAAGTTGGCATTGAAAGGGTAATAACTGTTTGTTTCACTCATATATTCTTAAATGTTTACATATATCGTTTGAATACCAACAGTTCGAAATGTTGCTAAAAGAAATAAAAAAACTACCGCAGGTAGCAAATGTGTACGCCAGTGTTTGGCGTTTATATTGCAATTTCAATTTAATGATGGCTGAAAAGAACAGCTGATATGGTTGCCAACAAATCAGAATTTGGTGAATCTTAAATATTTCAAATATTTGCAATAATGATGCTAGTTTTATTTTACATGTGACAACCCTAAACTGTTGTTGACTGACAGTTCACCGTGGTAACGTAACAAAGCTAACGCAATAACGTAGTGATTAATAAAATGCAAATTTTTCATCCAAGTGATGCGCCGCGTTAGCGTTGCGTTTCATCACGGTGATTTATAAAATGATGCCATAAGATACTTTGGTATCCAAATTTTGGTTTCATTAATTTTTTTCCAAAAAATAGGTCAAGACTATGCTTAAAGCACCTCAACTGTGAAAAAATATGTTGTAATATTGCATTTTTGGAATTATGGGAATTTTTTTTTTTTTTTGTGTAAAATACCCAAATTCGTGTTGGAAAAGTTGTTAAGGCTGTTTTTAAAGGGATGTACAACTTTTTTCAAAGGGTTTATTTGTTCGGCATTTAGTGTTTGAACACAATTTCAGGCCAAGTGTGGTCACCGTGACTGCGTCTGATGAAGACCATCCTGTCGGTTCAATTTTGCACCACTTTTTCCAGCATAGCCGACCTTATCTCGCCAGTAACGCGTCTAAATTTGAGTTCCAACTGGTCAGTTGTAGCCGGTTTGTCAGCATAGACCAGTGACTTGATGTATCCTCACAAAAAGTAGCCTAACGGAGTCAAATCACATGACCTAGGTGGCCAATTGATAACAGGCCGATTTGTTGATACAAGGTGTGGCAAAAGTAATCACACTATTGAAACAATCTATAACTTTTGCAAATGGTGCCAAATGTCAATTGGGTTTTGACATTTGTGAAGTAAATAAACGCAGCATGGTTAAATCATGATACAATAAGAAGGTAGGGTAAGGAGCTTTGACAAGACCGTCTGCTAATGTCAAAACCATAAAATACAGTGCTACCATATCTAAAGAAAAAATCCCATGACAAATCCATGTTTCATGGTTTCAGTAGGTAAGCGTTTCATATGAAATGCGTTGCTGAAAATTATGATAAACGGGGAATTACTAATTTTTTGGGTGTTCCACTGTCAGACAAAATAAAAAAATTTGTTATTAAATATCGTATGCACATTCGCATAAAATTTTTATATAAGAAATTAAGAATACAAAAAGCTAAGCAAAAAATTATGGGCAATAGTAAATTAGTGAAAATAAAGCTTTAAAATTACTAAAAAATTTATTGTTTCAATTATAGATAATTTCATTTAATATTTTTCTTATTTGCCCTACACATAATTCCTTTTCTAAGTGTTTGTTCCACATTTAAGAAAAATACAGAAAAGTGGCAACGCTAAAAGGCTTTTTGACATAAGCAGACGGTCTTGTCAAAGCTCCTTACCCTACCTTCTTATTGTATCATGGGTTAAATAAATAAGGTTGTCGCATGGGTGAGAGCGAGTTCCCATAAATTTTAAATCGAAGTTGACAGCTCATACAAAATCTGAAAGCCAAAATTGATAACATGTAAAGACGATGAAGATGTTGTTGTTACCTTGCATTGATTTTGACAATTATGGGTACTGAGAAGAGAGTACGATTAGCCCCGAGACAACCTTATTTATTCATCCATGAAACGCAGAATACAAACCGACAAGCCATGAATCGGTTTACTCCGCAAGAAGGCGGAATAATTGTTTCAATTTTTTTTTGCTCAACAATTTGTCGGTTGTGTTAACGCAGCGTGAATTGCGTCGCAGATTTTCTGGCCGTACGACACCAACTGGACAAACAATGCGGCATTTGTTCACTCGCCTTGAAGAGACTGGGACAACACGAGATCTTCCTAAGACTGGCCAAGATGTCGAAGAAGAGCCCGGAACGGAAAACGACGTGCTACGCAATTGGGCATTAGCCGGTGGTCCCTACGCAGAATTTTGGCAAAAGATTTGAAGATGTTCTCTAACAAAGTGCAGACAGTGCATCAACTGTTAGCTGTTGACCGCCAACCGCGTGTAATCTACGCTCAAGCCATCCTGGATCTCAAAGAAAAGGTGGACGATTTTTCATCGAAAAGTTTGATGAGCGATGATGCTCATTTCCATATTTGCGGTTACGTGAATAAGCAAATTAATCATTTGTGGAGCACCGAAAATCCATGTATCACCCACAAAGAACCATTACACCAGCTCAAAGTTCCTGCGTGGTGTGCTGTTTATGCTGGAGGAGTCATCGGGCCATTTTTGTTTTTGAGAACGCCGCGGGCCAAACGATGACTGTGGACGGCACGCGCACCAGAGCCATGATTAACAAATTTTTTCTTCCTCAATTGGATGAATTTAACCACTCCAGACTTCTTTTGGTGGGGTTTTTTGAAGTCGTGAGTGTACGTCAACAAGCCTCAGACTCTTCAAACTTTAGAGAGAATATTTGCCAAGAATGCGAGAACCTATCGCCCCAAGTTCTGGGAGTAGTGATGGAAAATGCCATAAAACGAGCCCGTACGTCCATCAACTCTGGTGGCGGCCACTTCGCCGATATCATTTTCTCAACTTGATGGAATAAATTCTAATGGATTAAATAAACAAATTTCACAAGTAAAACCCAAGTTTTTCATTAAAAATAAATTATAGCAAACGAATATTGGGTTTTTACTTTTGTCCCACCTTGTATGGTTCGATCACCAAAAGTTATTTCCAATATAGTGATAGTTGCGCTATATGGGTTATTGCACCATCCTGCTGGAATTATTTAGCACTTAGACCAGTGGGACCCAAGAAATTTTAAGCGAAAAAAATTAAATAAAACAAAAAAAACAATTACAATGCAATAAAATCACATGTCATGAAAAATTACTCGACACACAAGTAACGGGACAATCAGCTTCAGCATCGACATCATCGAGTGTGGGTTTTTTTATTTTGGCTTTGCATGGATTTGTTTTTGTAAAGTTCGCTGCAAAATGTGCTGAACACTGAACGAGTGCGGTTTGTGTTGTTGTTTTTTGCAGGCATTCTTTGATTTTGGTTCATCGCAAAGACAAAATTAAGATATAAAACAATTTGTATGACTTATTGACTTAGACGATTGATATTTACGTGGGGATCCAAAACGTCGTGAATCATTTGCCTGTAGAGCTCACCATTGCCGAGAAGGTTGGCTCCATATTCAGGTCAGTAAAAAAGTATGAACCAATGATGCATTCGGCATACAAATCATATCAGCCAGTAACTTTTTCTGGATGTAAGAGAGCCCGGAGAGTCTCTTCAGGATTGTTCTTACTCCAAAAACCGAAATTTTGCTTATTTATGTGCTCGTTAAGCGAAAAATGTGCCTCATTGTTGAAAATGATTTGACGGTAAAAATGCGGTTCAACTTAGAATTGATTTTCAGCCCATTCACTGAACACACGACGAAAACGATGGTGTAATGGCTTCAATTCCTGCACCAGTTGGATTTTATACATATATACACCAAGGTCTTTCCTCAAAATATTCCAAGTAGGGGATGATCAAAGGCCGACCTTTGTTGAAAACGGCGTCGAATCGATAAATTTTTATTCTAGGTCACATTCACTTCTACAGTAGCGATGGCTTCTTCGGTACGCACAGCATGAGCTCTTTTTGGATGAATATTGTCCATAAACGTAAGCGTAGACAATTATATTCATAATATTGCGTATATCCTGCTCAGATGGACGATTATGAGGACCGTAATGTGTGCGAAGTGCTCTGTAAGTTCGCACAAAACATGAATTTTGGAAATAAATTTCAACGATTTGTAAACGTTGTACCGATGTTAGTCTTTGCATGGTAATTTTTCAAAGTATACTGAACATAAATGTCAGATACATGTGCTTATTTTGACAACTGGTTTGACAGCTATCGCTCTAGGAAATTTTATATCTCTAAATAAAACACCCATTATATATAGATTTTTGCGTGTCCCAAAAGTCACTTATATTTTGATTTGGGTACTCATTTTGTTTTTGTGACAAGCCCTTTCCTCAAAGGGAAGGCCTATGCCAATAAACTCCGAATGATTCTGGAGCTAAAACAGGAAAACCAACTGGCCACTGCACCAATTTATCCAGAATTATGCCAGAATCTCATGTTAGATTTCATGAAAAGGATTCGCTTGTGCAAGCAAGGTCAAGCCGGCCATTTGAACGATTTTTTATTTCGTTAATAACCTCCAAGTTTCTACTTTATAATTCAATAAATGTTCATGGACATTTCAACAAACCAATGCGTTTTATTAAATAATTAACACGTCAGTGACTTTTGGGACACCCTTTATATATTAATATATATGAATTAAAATATCCAAAATATTTATTCTTATAAAAAGAAATGAAAAAAATTTCCTTTTTAATACTAATTGCTCAATTTCTCTTCCTTTCCATTACAGCTTATCTACAGTATTTCATGGAAAAATTGAGGTAAGTTATCCAGTCAGAATTTTGTACTTTAGTGGCTTTTTGAGTGGCTTGAAGGTTATGTGCTTCAAGCCACTCAACTCACTTAAAACCACGAAAAATGTTACTTAACTTGGGCGAAATTTTTGCATCGATCTTTGGTTATTTTTGTTTTTATTGTTATTGAAAACAATTCACGTTTTAATGATCAGCGTATGCAAATGAAATGGACACTAACACGCATACATTTGGCTCATAGACACGCAGCATACACATACACACAAACGGATAACATGCATATAAAATAAATTGCGGCCAGCATTGTCTTCTTGTCTTTATACTCATGCAAGCACTATCGCACACAAATATACACAAAAATACACTCTTTTATTTGCATTGAGGCAAGTCGAGGGCGTAAACGCAATCATTTTTATTTGCAGTTTTCATTTTAATTTCAGATCGACTCTGCCATTGAATACAATTTTTACTTAAGAATCTTTAGCGTTGTGTTGAATAAATAAAAATCAGTGCCTGGTGTTTGCCACGCCCACTGCCACATAGACCACTGTTTTGCTGTTGCTGTTGCTGGCAGCTTTGCTTGCACTATAAAGCCTTGCGCCATTTTGTTTTGCCATTTATTGCCACAGTTATTTGAAGCTGATTTCCGCTCGAGGCAAATACTATTTATGTATGCATAAATGACCAGAATTGTGTATTTGTGTGTGTGTGTGTGTGTATTTGAATTGCCATAAAAATACAATTCACAATCGTATTGGAGCTTTCTATGTGTTCTTATGCGTGTGTGCGCCTCACTGTCATGCATCATAAAAGCTCGCATTAAAAGCAGGCGGCATCAAAGTGCTTCATTGATGATTACTTTGGCCGCAAGGTGAGTTTGAATGTGTGCAAAATGCTTGCAAAATATGTGTAAAATATGACGCGGCATATGTGTGTGAGTTGCTTTTAAGGACTACGCACTTGAATGCTATAAGTGAATTTATTTCAGATTATTTTGAAATAATCACATTTTATTGATTTTACTGTTGAATTGTATCTCTTAAAGCAAGGAAATTAACCATTTTAATTGAATTGAAAAGATTTCCTAGATGGATGGATAAACTATATTCTGTATGCAAAAGCATAAGCATAAGCACAAGCATAAGCATAAGCAAAAGCAAAGGCATAGGCAAAGGCAAAGGCAAAGGCAAAGGCAAAGGCAAAGGCAAAGGCAAAGGCAAAGGCAAAGGCAAAGGCAAAGGCAAAGGCAAAGGCAAAGGCAAAGGCAAAGGCAAAGGCAAAGGCAAAGGCAAAAGCATAGGCAAAACCCAAAAACAAAAACAAAAACAAAAACAAAAACAAAAACAAAAACAAAAACAAAAACAAAAACAAAAACAAAAACAAAAACAAAAACAAAAACAAAAACAAAAACAAAAACAAAAACAAAAACAAAAACAAAAACAAAAACAAAAACAAAAACAAAAACAAAAACAAAAACAAAAACAAAAACAAAAACAAAAACAAAAACAAAAACAAAAACAAAAACAAAAACAAAAACAAAAACAAAAACAAAAACAAAAACAAAAACAAAAACAAAAACAAAAACAAAAACAAAAACAAAAACAAAAACAAAAACAAAAACAAAAACAAAAACAAAAACAAAAACAAAAACAAAAACAAAAACAAAAACAAAAACAAAAACAAAAACAAAAACAAAAACAAAAACAAAAACAAAAACAAAAACCGAAGCAAAAAAAAGCGTTGACATTTTCACGCCAATACCTACGGCTGTGAGATAAGCAGCCAACTTTATTATTTTTTTTAAATTTTTGTTAACTTATTCCAACATACAAAGGTATGTTTTATGTTCAATTAACTGCTGTCTTTATACTCCCTCAAGTCAAAGAGAACACGGTAGTTAACTTAATAATTAAATGAATAAAATCAACACAGTTACACTTCACGCACACAAATCTACAGACAACATTCAACCAAGCAAGAGTTAATTTGCACAAAAAATAAAATATTCAAAAAAAAAAAAAACATATATTTTTATAAAAAATGCAGTAGAAAAATAAAAAAAATAAAAATAAAAAACTAAAATCTAGACGAGCGCAAATCTAGGACAACTTAATTAAAACAAACTGCTGAGCATTAATTTAATGAAAATTTGTACAAAAATCATATCAACTCAGGATGAGTTTAATGCCTGGTTGCACTGTACTGTAGAGCATGGTTTCATTTCTATATGTTGGTTGTGAGTCTTCTTTTTGCTTTTTAACTCTTCCAGCAGCACACTTCGTTGCCAAGCTGCAGAAAACCTGCAAATTTTGCTGAACGTACCGCTATTTCACTTGTCGACCCTTACTTGCTACTTTCTATGAATTTCAAGTCAACCGAACGAACTGCATAGCAAGTGAGAATGAAGTGCCGAGTATTGCACGTTCACAAGCACACATTACAAACATGTGTTAAAGTGTATGTATATATGTATTTGTGAGTATGTGAGGGCTTGTGTTATTCTAACTGGTCGAGCACAAGCAGAGCATAGTTCATATGTGTTCTTTTTTTTTTACTCATCAGTTATTGTTGTAATCCTCAGCTAATATAAGTGCAGAACAAACTCCACTTATGCAGAAATGTTCCTGAGGTAACTTTTTCGGTTTTTTTTTTTTTTGGGTTTTCTCGGTTGGTTTAAAAACTTAAAATTCATGAATAGTTTTAAGTTGAGTTCAAAACTACTTGCGGATTTTGCTAAATTATCTTATTTGAGAATAGTTAGGGATAAAATGATATTTTATAAAAAATATTTACAAATTGATTCTGGAAAATTGCTGCAAAAATCAAGGAAAGGTGAAATGTTATGGCATTTTAGTTATTTTATACACATTTTCTAGGGATTTTGAGCTCTTACAAAGAACTTAAAGTGAACCGTCACTGTAGTGTTTACGTGCAAGAAGCTAGCTCCACCATTTAAGAAATTATCTAAACATGTAAAAATAAAAATTAAAATATGTGATCCGTTGTGCCCGTTGTGTGCTATCATTAACTAGAACCGTTTCGGAAAAATTATTAATTTTGTGCGGTTTGCTATTTATATTTCTGGCCTAATAATAAAAATATGAATTTTTTAAAAACATTTTCCAGGAAATTTCCTACACTTTTGCATGCGTTTGAACCACTTTTGGAAGCAATTTGTGTCCCGATGCCAAACGAGATAAAAAGAATATATTTTTTCATTGAACTGACCTCTAAAAATTATAGAGCTAAATTATGAAGAGGTGGGAAAATCCACGAAATTTGTGGGAAAATGTTTATTTGTGAATGTATCCAAAACGCAGTGTTACAAAATGTCATCTCAAAAAAAAAAAAAAAAAATCTCCGTGTCCCGATACCTGATGGTAGGAAACTCTTGCACATTTAATATTAATATAAATGTGTTTGATAAGGACATAAGTAGTTCTATTGTAGAAAAAAACTAAAAAAAAATATTCCACAAATAGTATTTCTTAATTTAAATGTATTTCCATTGGCAAAATATGTATTCCAAAGGTCCCAATGCCTTATTTGGAATGAGCGACATATATATCATGAATACGAGTATACATTTCATCATGGTTCCTTGTAAGTTTTTTAAAATTAATGGAATGATCTGTTTTTTTTCGAATAGCTACATATCGAATCGTTCGTGTTTCTCAAAACTAATTAAACTAATTAATTTATTTAGTTTTAACTTCATTCTGGCCACAAATATCTATTTTTGTATAACATCTATACACTAAGGGATATAACGCATATTAGCATTATCCACGCCTCAGTATAAATTTTATTTAAATATTTACGTGGATAAATCAAATGTTTTCCTTACAACTCGTTTTTTCCCGTATTTGAATTTTATTTATACCACACACGTACACACATATTCCATACAAGCAAGCAGCAACAGCATCGCACACGTACACACATACTCCGACAAGCAGCAACAGCATCGCACTCTGTTCCTGCAGTTTATTTCTTGCAGTTGCAGGTTTCTTATAGTTCTCATTTAGTTATTGTTGCAAGGGTAATATAGCTTGCAAGTTTGGCCAAGAAATGAAATGATGTAGGGTGGAGTGACAACTTGATATTTACTAACAAATATCTTGTACCGGTTGTCATTTACCTACATATTTTGCTTGTAATTTTCTATGCCACTTTTTCTTCCTCTAGTTTATGCTATTTTTGACATTTGGTGCCCTAATATTGTACCAACTGTCAAAAATAGTATAAATTAGAGAACGAAAAAAGTGAAACAGAGAATAAATAATACAGGCAAATGGAGTTTGATGGACGCAATATGAAGAAAATAATGCTATAAAACCATTAATAACATATTAAATTTAAATATGTTGTTTTTTAAATTCAATACTTTTATATAAATTTTATTTAAATGCGATAGTTTTATTTTAAAATAATAAATATTAAAATAATGTGGCGTCCGTGGCGTACTTGGTTAAAGTGCGTGGCCGCTATGTCAACGAACCTGGAGACCCAGGTTTGAACCCCAGCACCGACAGAAAATTATTTGAATTAAAATAATTTTTCTGTACGGCCGCCACCTCTCTGCAGACAATGGCAAACCTCAGAGAGTAATCAAAATGCCATGTAAAGCTTCTTGAGAATAAGAACATTTCGTTCATCGCCGTTCGGAGTCGGCGTAAAGCCTGTAGGTCTAATTCTCGGTCAATTGTGTACAAACTTCATAACACGCACAACACAATTGATCCTAAGAAGCTAGGTCAAAGTCCTTTCAAGGGCTGAAATGGCCAGTTATAAATATTTGAAAGATATTTTAAAAATATTCGTCCATCATTTTAATATATTTTTTATTAATTCTGTTTAAATATTTCAATATTTTATTTAATTAAGACAGTATTCAAATAAATTTTAAATATTTTCGTAGTCGATTTATGCAAATGCGTTCTTGGTGCAAAAATGACTCGCTTTTTGGATAAATTAAAAAAGTTTTTGGATTAATTTAATATTTTTTTCTCTTAGTGTAGTGTTGGTAAGTTTATATCAAATAATTCGCAGTGCATACTATAATATTTATTCGTACCATGTAATTCCAAGAATTATAGAAAAATAGATTGCGCTGATCGTAAAAATAATTTTCAACATTCTGCGTATCTACGTCATGATAGACTTACGATATGAGCTTACGATATGGTTTTCTGTCAAGTCTTGTTCAGAATGTGAACAAATATGAAATAAAATGGCATAAAAGTGTGAATATAATAGAGTAAACAAGTTTTACCTTCGTCTTCTATTAAAATATGAACAAATGCAAGTTTCCAATCCATCTTGCACTGGCAAAAGATTCAAGAAACAAACTTGGTCTAGCGTGACGTCATGATCGTAAAAAATACTTTGTTCGTAGCTAGAAATGTCAAAATGAAAAGTAACAATATAACGGAGCTGCAAAATGCGTAATCTATTATTCTATCATTCTTGATATAATTCCATGATCCAAATTCAAAAAAAAAAAACAAACAAAACAAAAAAAAAAGAAATGATATTCTATTTTCATCTTTAATTTATGGTAACGTTATGCATTGAGAGACAAACCAATTTGCACCAGTAGATATCATACATTGCCAGTTATTCTGCTGTTTGTGAGCAGAAAGCGTTCTCTGCTCTCATGCGTTACTTATGGCAGCAGAGATAGCTCTTTGAATGCAAGAGGGCTTGCATAAAATGTGATAATTTTTCAACAGTTCTTCTTTAGGACTTCGCTCTTGTCAAATGGGGATATTTAAACCATGATTCAATTATACAAAGAAGGAGTGACAATTTTTTAAACTGTCAAAAATAGTATAAATTAGAGAGCGAAAAAAGTAAAAGAAAGAAAATAGAAAGTAAAATATGCAGGTAAATGACGGTCGGCGCAAGACACTCGTGAGAAAATAGCCAGTTGTCACTCCTGCCTTGTATAATTGTATCATGATCAGCTATGGGCAGAGAGCGCTCTTGGAGCGTTGGGAGTAAGAATTGAGAACAAAGGCTTATGTAGCAACACAAAGCGCAACAACAAATCAAAGACAAAAGATAAACACAGAAACAACACAGAAGCCCGATCATGATTTAAACCAGTGGTGTGTTTTATAATTATCATTATCATGATCAGCATTGTTATCATTTTTATTATCATTATCATTATCATTTTATCATCATTATCATTATCATTATCATTATTATTATTATTATTATTATTATGCGAAAAAATGAATTCCCGAAAATGACAATTGAAGGCTTAATTGACAAATATTACAAAATGAAAAACAAGGAGGATAAAGAAGATAACAACACCAAAATACTCAAGTCTATGACATACATCCCAGGACTTTCCGAGAGAATTATAAATTCAAGGTTGTATAACAAAGAAAAACTAAAATTAGCTTTAAAAACAAATAATACTGTACAACAATTGTACAGTACCACAAAAACAAAAATTGATAAACTTGACAAATGCAATGTAATTTACAGAATTACTTGCAACGGTGACGGGTCCAACGTATGTGACCAGGCATATGTTGGGACAACTAAAAACAAGCTACGGACAAGAATTTCTTCGCATCGATCGGACCAAAAAGCTCGCAGATTTTTAGAACAAAAAACAGCACTTGCAGCTCACTGTATAGAACATGGACACACGCCTGATTTTGACAATGTGGAGATATTACAACAAGAGAACAATTACTTTAGACGATATACATTAGAAATGCTCCACATCATAAGCTTACCAGAAGAGAAGAGACTTAACTACAAAACAGACACAGACAGGTGCGCACACATATACAGGAAGTATGTTAAAAACAACAATTAAGAACCTGACGGCAGAAAAAGTGGATGTTTTTTGTTTATTTGTTTATTAAAGTTCTAGTGTTAATCATTAAAATCTGTGATATAAATGTTAAATGTAAAATGTCAATTGTTAAATGTTAAATACTTAATGTTTTAATTGTTTAAATTGTAAGTAAAGTTGCGTAAAGTGAAAGGAATTGTTAAAAGTTATTGTATATGTTTTCAGATTCCCCTGATGATGATTGCCGACGGTGATCGAAATATCGGAAAACAAAAATTAAAAATCAAAACAAATAAGTTTTTAATTTTTAATATTTTGGACCTTGAGCCCGCAAAATTCAACATGTAAAAGTATTTAAATAGGTCGGAAAATAAATATATTATTATTATTATTATTATTATTATTATTATTATTCTATAGTCATAACTGCATAAGAACTCATTTTCATATGCCTCAAACTTTTTGTGCAGTGCAAAATCTACGACTAAGCAGCACAAACATTTTAGCTTGAAGTTTCAGCGCCAACTGATTGAGGGAACTTCGTGCGTGTGATCGTGAACGTGTTTCGATTCTCGAATAAAGCCGTCGAGTTTCACCACGCATGGTGATACGTGAACAACACTGATTTAAACCAGTGGTGTTCATGCAAACAAAAGAGCCGCCATATTGTAAACAAAACAAAGCTGATAGGTCTGACGTCATCGGTCACAAATTCTTTTGTTTACGTGTAGCGATTGGATGTGAAAAATTATTTCTTGAAGTTTTAAAGAATTATTAGTGTTTATAATTTAGTAATTTTTTGTGTTTTTTATAAAAATTAAGAGTGCTGTAGCGACGTGCAATAATTCCAACAGCAAAAACAAAATTACTTTAAATTTTGTTACTGCATGAAAATATAAACAAACAAAGTATTCAAACATTTTTTCGCGAATTAAACTTGTTAATTTTATAATTTTCCACTTTTATCTAAGTTTTCACATGTTTTGCATGAAAATATAGCTTTTTTTGTGACCGATGACGTAGCACGAAAAATATACTTTTTTCTCGCACTGCTGATTGCTTGATCTTGTCTTGTTGGTTCATGAGTGGTGTTCACTCGCATACTACCACGATTTTCAACTTTTGTACTTGTGTTAGTAGCTCACTTGCTCTCTGCACTGACAAAAATTCTGCACAAAAATTTTTATATTATGCAAAAATTGTATTTATAATTATCATTGTCATCATCATTACCATTATGAGTATCATTATCATTGTTACTATCGTTATCATTATTATTATTATAATTCTGCAAATAACGCATTTTTATATGCCTCAAACATTTCGTGCAGTGCAAAACACCCGGCCAAGTGGCACAAAACTTCCAACTTGAAGTTTCAGCGCCAACTGATTGAGAGAACTTCGTGCATTCGATCATGTACGTGTTTCGATTCTCGAATAAAGCTTTCGAGTCTCACCACGCGTGGTACTACGTCAGTGATGTGATTTGGTGGGATTTCGGGCTCATTTTGGGATATTTGGCCTATTTGAGAACGTGTGGGATTTCAGATGCTTAGGTGGGATTTTCTACAGAATCATCATTTTTTAAAGTGTAAATTAGCAAAACTGGTTGGTATCACTTTTTCGTAATCTTTCAAAATTCTTCGCTTAATTGCTGCTTCATTGATTCTAAATATGTAAGAAAGGGATATGTATATTCAAGAGGCTTGAAATGAATGAAAATAAAATCGTCATTTAAAAACAAATATATAAGCTCAGTTTCATTTCGATGCAACGAAAAAAATTTACGACTACTTCATACAAGAGAGTTTTTATAAAAAACGCAGTTTAGCTTTTCGTATTTTTTTTTGTTTTTTTTTTTTATAAAATTTGTTATATAAAGGGTGTTTTTTTTTTGGGTTTGTTTTTCGAATAGAGATAAAACTGGCATTTTGTGGTCAAATCTGGCAACTCTAATGTCATTTATGTTCAGTTTGGTTTGCCATTTCATCATGAACAGGTTGACAAAAGAACAACGCTTGCAAATCGTGCAAATTTATTTCGAAAATAATGGTTCAGTTCGCGAAGTTTACCGCAAGCAAATTTTGTTCAGTGATGAGGCTCATTTTTGGTTGAATGGCTACGTCAACAAGCAAAATTGCCGCATTTGGAGTGAAGAGAATCCACATGAGATCCTTGAGACGCCATTACATCCACAAAAACTGACTGTTTGGTGTGCTCTATGGGCTGGTGGAGTCATTGGGCCATACTTCTTCCGAAATAATGCTGGAGAGTCAGTTACCGTTAATGGAAACCGGTATAGAGCCATGATAACCGACTATTTTGTTCCCGAATTGGATGGCATGAATGTGGATGAGCTGTAGTTCCAACAAGACGGCGCTACATGCCACACAGCGCACGTCACAATCGATTTATTGAAGGAAACATTCGATGAGCGCATAATTTCGTGGAATGGACCTGTCAATTGGCCACCAAGATCGTGTGATTTGACACCATTGGATTATTTTCTTTGGGGATATGTGAAGTCACTCGTCTACGCCAACAAACCAGAAACGTTAGGGGACTTGGAGGCCAACATTCGTGTCGTTATTGCCGACATACGGCCCCATATGCTCAAAAAAGTGGTTGAAAATTGGACCTGTAGAATTGGCTTTATTCGAGCCAGCCGCGGCGGCCACATGCCCGAAATCATATTTAAACATTAATGGCATAAAATTATCCTTCCAATAAAGCCAAATTGAAGGACATTAAAACGATGTTCTTGTGTTTTATTTCAATTCGAAGTTCTATACCTCTAAAAAAAAAACACCCTTTATATTAAAAAACTTTATTATGTACATTATTAAACTATAAAGTTATTATAATATTAAAAAAATGTAGGGGAGAATGCCCGCCTACTAAACACGTTTTAC
This sequence comes from Pherbina coryleti, assembly GCA_943735915.1. NCBI lineage: Eukaryota > Metazoa > Arthropoda > Insecta > Diptera > Sciomyzidae > Pherbina > Pherbina coryleti. Next base: position 61,384,244 of record OX030950.1, read on the forward strand.
TTGGAGGCTATACCTTTGATTTAAAACATAATTTTTCAGAGCTCTTGGTTTCATTTGGAAGCTAAGTTCAATAACTTACAAGATTTTAATCAGAATTTAAAATTTCCAAAAATTATAATTTTGGTAGTCGATCTAGCAAAAGTCTTGAAATCGGCCGCTTAAAAAATCGGCCCAGCTACTGAACACCTAAAACAAATCTCTGAAAAAAATTAGAAAATGAAGTAAAAACACTAGTTTTTGAGAGTTTATAAAAAGTTTATTCTATCAATAATTCCCAATGACTCACTGAACTTTCAACAATAGAGATTTGAATTTCTTTGATGGCTGCAGCAATCACATCAGAATTTATATTCGTTCTTCTTTTCACTTTTTTTTAGGCGACGCCATTCTAAAATTTTATCTGAACGTGAACGAGAATCACGAAAACTATTTTAAATAATTTCAAACACTATTTTCAATCATATAAATGACAATTTTTTACTTGCACGATTTCTGAAAATTTGTTCGGAAGGTGGACTAACGTTTTGTTCAGTAGGTGGGCAGGCACGCCATCATGATATGACGTGAAATATTTTTTCCCCATTTCTCAATATTGTTCGATTGCTCGTCGAATTGTGAAAAATAAACATTAAATATAGAATTCTACTCATATTCACCTTTTTTATCGATAAGAAACACTCCGAAATTTACTAAATAGAGATGAACTATTTTTGCTCAGCTTCGTTTTATTCAAATATTTTATTTCTCAACGGCCGTGGGGCTAAAGCAGCATGCGCATTCATCTCAATGATTTATTAAAAGTGAACATTCAATGAGATATTACTGCGACACTTTACATATTGGCGCATCATACAGACGTCAGAACTCACAGTGTTCAGTAGTAGATGGGCCTGTTCAGCAGGTGGGCATCCTTATTTCTTTTCAAAAATTGCATAAAAAATCGTTATTGGTATGAATATTTGGGTGGGATTTTTTGTGGGTTTTTCGTGTCATTTTGGTGGGATAAACAGGTCTAAATCGGGATGTGATCGGGATTTTTTACTAAATCAGAATCACATCACTGTACTACGTGAACATCACTGAGTTAAACACTTTTTAAGGAGGAGTATTCATAGAAAGAGGAACATTTTCTGAAAAAATTATAAATAATGTTGATCTTATTACGCTAAACTTTTACTTTGTTTCAGGTACCTTCCCTTTATTACTCCAAATAGAAACTATTTTCTTCAAATTGTGCAAGAATTAGATGTGAAGAAGAAATATGGTCTTAAGATTCATGATCAGGGTTTTAAAATGAACCTTAAAACATTGGAAATTTTAAATACTTCAAATGTTGCTGTACTATTGGTTGAAGGATTTTTGTTTTTAACCGACTATTATGAGTACAAATTAAAACCTGAAAACAAAATTGCTTTATATAGTTAATAAAATAACAAATTATTTAAATGCAGCTGTCAGCAACAATTAAGGCCGCAGCAAAAGTGAAGCAATTTTAGTTGCCAGGATAGAAATATGATCATAAATAATGATAAGTGAAAGTGGCAAGCGTTTGTGACAGGGTCACATAAAACACATACAAATATTATCCATACAAAATTTGAAATATAAACGCATACAATATATATGCATACAGCTGTGTTCGATAAAATAGGAGTTTTGTGTGTAAGAGAGGAGTTCCAAATAAAACATTGTATATAAAGTTAAACAAAATTAAATATATTTTTCTTAAGCAAAAAAACATAAGACATGTTCTAAAAAACTAAAAAGCCAAATGAAAATATTTAAATTCACAAAAAAAATAAAAAAAAAACTCCTGTTCTATGAAGTTGCTGTACTATTGGGTGAAGGATTTTTGTTTTTAACCGACTATTATGAGTACGGAAAAAATTCTCTTATTCTGAACGATCGGTGAAAAGAAAAATATGGTAGAGAATTTTGAATTTCAAAATTAAAATTAAAAAAATTGAAATTTATAAAATTTTTATATTGAAAAAGTGAACAACACTATTGACGAACAACATAGCTATTCATATGTTACTTAGCTTCAGAAGTTGATGGTGCAGAGGAAGAGCAAATGCAGCATCAGAATATTGATAGCAGGCAGGTACGTGGTGCCGTTAACCCACTTGAGCTGCCCCATTCATTTTTAGTGCTATTAACATTAAATATGAGTAAAAAATTTGTCAATTTTACTTATTTACATATTGAAAAGTATTACAGAGTTAATAAGCCCACTTTGAAATATTTGTTGGTGCTGAATAGATTTTCTCAACCGGCTTAAAAGCAATTTGCAGGACATGCATTTTGCCCAGATACCTATATTCTGTTTTTGGAGCTTCGATGTTGCTTCTTCATCTTTACCACTGCCATCTTTATGGTATCTGAGAGCTCTTTTTGGGTTTCTAGTTCGACTTCAAGAATCTCAGAAGCTTTGGTCGAACATTCTTTAATTTCAGTTTTGGTGACTTTTAAGCTTGCTGGGTTTTGCTTGCTGGAAGTTGTAGGAGGTGATATATTTTCTGATTGCTCAAGAGCGACCTCAACTTGATCATTAACTTCCTCCAATTCCAAAAAACTGCATTTGCTGGTTGCAAAGATTCTTCTACTTGTTCAGAAAAACCCAGTCCAAACTTTAACTCCGGAACACCCTCCACACTGTCCTTCATGCCATTCAGATAAAAAATTACCTCTTCAACAGGAGAAAGTTTGTGCTTCCTTTTCGCAATTTCAAATGCTGTGCCTTTTTTTGCCGCACATACATCTTTTTTGATCGGCCCACTCCTTAAATAAACAAATTGAATCAACACATTTTTCTTTTCTCAAATAATGGCAATAAACCTTTTTCCACTCAGCTTTAGTTTTTATTGGTGGCCCCAGTGAGTTTAGCTCAGCTTCAGCATTTTACTAGTAGGACTGCATTTTAATAGTAGGACTACCTTCCATCAACGATAATAGCATTGAAAAGTGCTGCTTATTTGTTGTTTTCGACCTTATATTAAAATTTATTAATTGATTTACTTCAATAAAAGTAAAAAACCTACATTTCTTTTAAACTCACTAACAAATTGTTGCCGGAAAAACTCACATCAAATGTCAACTCATTCTCACTTTTTTTATCATTTGTGATGCTTACTTTCTTCACCGTCGAAATTTCTTTCGTTTTCGAAGATTGATTAGAATAGGAGGAAAGTGGAAAGCGAAAAATTCCGCATCAAGTTTTTGTTCAGAATTGGAGGAAAGGGAGAAGTGAGAAAACTTGCTAGTGAGATTCTATTCAGGATTGAACTGATAATATCCTTATATTATCTATTGTTTTTAAGACAGCCTTTCATCGGCGAGGCATAGAATTCCCGAAAATTAAATCTTTTTTTTAAAATTTGTAACCTAAGATATGACCCCTTAAGAGGCATTTCTACCTCAGCATATGCCAGCATTACATTGCTTTGTATGTCTATATAAACAAATTGAGTCATGGCGTCATTAATCCAAAAAATCAAAGCCAACACTGTACCACGAAAAATATGTCCAAATCATAATTTTAACACCTCCATGTTTAATGGTCTTGAGTGTGCTGTGGGTGTACAGTGTCCAGTATTCTTTGGATATTGGACTTTGAACATATTAAGTATCTAGTGCTACTCGAACCAAAAATTTAAAATTTTAACTCATCAGTCCAAAGAATATTCCTCCATTTCGTCACTGGCCACATAATAGCTTGGCGCCATGTGTGTTGGTGACGTGAGGCATCTTCCCAGGACATCTAACTTTTCATTTTGCCTCACACAGTATGTTTCTTAATGTCACCGCCCTAATATTAAGGTTTAAATTTCTGCTTAATTCTTCTGGAGATGATAAAAGGATTGCGTTTAGCTGCTTAGAAAATTGCTATATCATGGCGGGGTGTTGTTTTTCTGACCTTTCCGCGAGTTTCAATGTTTCTTGCCACTTCTTTGAGTTGCTTATTATCTGTGCAGAACAACCTATTGTATCTTGTATAAATTAATTCGTTTTGCTCTGATTAAATAATATATTGTTTATTATAACACATGGTCCAATAAGTCCCGAGACTAACTACTAGATGGCACCTCTAACGAAATATCGATATAATATTTCGATAGTTCTAACCTTCAAACAATACGTGTAAAAATTGCATGACAATCTAAAGTTTAATTCAGAAGTTGTTGTGATTTAAGTGACGCTACTGTTGATATTTTTAAAATAATGGATTCAAAGTAATTCCGTGTGTTGATTTATCACTGTTTTTTTATGGGAAAAAATACCGTCCAAGCTGAGCAATGGGTTCGAAAGTGTTATTCGGACTTTGCTCCGTCAAAAGCAACCATTTGCCGATGGTATGCTGAGTTTAAACTGATGCTGAAGGTTCAGGACGTTCAGGCTGCCTCAGGATGAGGAAGTTGTTCCACAAATCATAAAAAAAGTATACAAAATGGTATTGGCCGACCGTAAAGTGAAGGTGCGCGAGCTCTAAAGATATCGAAAGGCAGTGTGGGAACAATATTACAGGAACATTTGTCGATGAGGAAGCTGCTTTTCAAATGGGTGCCACGTTTTCTCACACCGGACCAAAAACAACAACGTGTCGATGATTCGGAGAGCTGTTTGGTACTGTTTACAAAGAATAAACATGAATTTTTGCGTCGGTATGTGACAATGGATGAAACATGGATCCACTATTACACACTGGAATCAAAACGGTCGTCAGCTGAGTGGAGAGCAACCGATGAAAGCAGGCCAAAGCGACCAAAAACGCAACAGTCGGCCGGAAAGGTTATGGCATCAGTATTTTGGGATGAGCAAAATCGGCCCCATATGAAGAAGAAAAAAAATTCTTTTTCACCAAGATAATGCACCGTGTCACAAAGCGATGAAAACGATGGCGAAAATCCACGAATTGGGCTTCGAATTGCTTCCTCATCCACCGTATTCGCCAGATTGGGCCTCCAGCGACTACTGGCTCTTTGCTGACCTCAAAAAAATTGCCTGCCGGCAAGAGATTTGGCTCCAATGAAGAGCTGATGGCTGAAACTGAAGCGGATTTTGAGGCGAAATACAAATCGTTCTACAAAACCGGTATTGAAAAGTTAGAAAAGCCGTGGAATGAATGTATTACTCTTGAACCTATGTTTATGAATAAGGAAGAAAATTTGCCAAAAAAAACGTTTTTTTATTACTTAGTCTAGGGAGTTATTGGACCATGTGTTAAGGTGCTTCTCAGGAGCAAAATATTTTCAGCAAAGCACTTTCTTGACAAAAACAAAAAACGGATTTGAAAATTAGAAATTATTTTTGGCATTTATCGTTTTACAACATTTTGCAAAAAAAAAAAAAAAAACAAAAAAACGTATCTTATAAAGTCAAAATCAAATCAACACCTATTTTAAAGAATACGCAATATTTTAATTTTTTCGAATTTCCTGGAATTAACGTTTATGACAGCCTCAGAGGCCAGGGTTCAACGAATATTACATGATGTTTGTTGTGAAGTTGTTTATTGAACATCAAGCCATTTGGATGATAGTTGAAAATTTCTCTAGACAAGATGATCACTCCTATTTTATCGAACACAGCTGTACATGTTTTCAAGTAAGCGAAATGCTGTGATTAACTCGATTTATACGCAATGCATAAATCAAAGGAATGCTTTAACAAAAACAACCGCAGCAGCAACAAAAGCAAGTTAAATGCATGCTAGACACGCATTGCAAGCAGAAATATAACAACAACAACAACAACAGCGATTTTAAATTAGTTTTAACTGCGGAAACGAAGCTGTGTGTATTAATTATGACTGAATATAAAGCAAAATTCAACAACAGCAATGAACATCGAGTTTTTTGCGTGACCGATATGTGTGTGTGTGTGTGCTTACTTTATTCTTGCCACTCATGTTGCTAGGTGCAACAAATTGTTGTTTATCTCTCATAAAACACAACAAAATAAAAATTATAACAAAATGTGGCACACTTATTAAAGCAAGGATTTGAAGCAGCAGCACCAGCAGCAGCATGTGTTTTATAAAACGAACACACTAACAAGCACATACACTTAAACGAGCTTGCATGCAAGTGATTTCACTTTTATTTAAATGTTTTTTCTTATTCTCTTTGTTTTTATTGGTCAAATTAAATCTGATATCCTTTTTTTTATTTTTTGCACTCTCGCTAACAGACACACTTTGAACTGTGTGTACTTGTGTGTGTGTGTTTGTGTTCTTTTCAGCCGCCTGGGTGTTCATACAGCAGTTGACACAAATAAAATTGTAGAAAAACCATAAAAAAATTCCAAGAAATAAAAAACTGCACATGGGTTCACCACATTTAGAGCATTCATGGAGCAGCTGTTTGGGTCATTGGCGCAGAGTTAAAAAGGACACAAATTTTGCATGTCGCATGGACATTGAAAAGATATGGGAGTAAATTGTTTATTGGTATGCAGCTATACGAATTGAGTTGAGCAAATATAATGGAAATAAAGGATATTTTGTGAGTACGGAAGGTGAGGAAAGAAAAAATCCATTTAAAAGAAAAAGGAGAAAGGAGGAGGGATTGACATTAGGAAAAGAAAAAAATATTTATGGTTAATTGTTTATTCTCAGTAAAAAAAAATTCATTGTCAACGATTTTCGACACCCAAAAAGAAGGTTGTTGCCTTCAAAACGTTTCTTTTGGAGTTACCTCAATTGGAGTGCAAAAAGTGCTTCCCAAATTGGCTCAAGCGCATGCAAAAGTCTATGTCTATGGAACTTCATGGAGAATATTTTGAAAAACAATTAAATCAATTGCGATCAAAAAAATTTGTTTTTTCATTATAAGGCCAGAAATATAAATAGCAAGCTTCGAATTTAGTTTTTTTATGTCGTTCCTAGGCTACTTTTGTTTGAAACATAATCCATAAAAAAGTACATGTGTTGCAAAAAACTTTGCTCAATACATAAAAATAATTGTTCAAAAATCTGGTAGTGTTTGAAAACAAAAAGAAGAAAATAACTGTAATTAAAGTAACAAAATAAAAATCAAACATTTTTCGTGGAAAACTCCAATTGCACACGAACTCTCTTCAGGTTGCATTTATCTGTATTTATATACTTATATTTGTATGCATCTGTGAATAACACGAGAAACAATGAAAAAATTTAAACTAAATTTTTTATTTTTTAATCCTCTTTGCTGACTTTTAATGGTATTGGTTATAACTCAATACCTGCGTTGACAATTTTATGTTTAATTGTAGTCGAGTGAGATAAATTGTCGTGCTTTCTTTGCTGTTTCACTACAGCACAACAATAGCAACAAAAAAAACAGCAACAGCACCAACAACAAAAACAAGAACATAACAACAGCTTCAACATGACAGGACAATCACTTGCTCACACATTTATTAAAAATCAGCAATGTAGCAGCTGACAGCGAACAAATGAGGCGTTACACAAACACTTTTGTGTTGTCAGGATGCCATGATGCCATGATGCCACCTGGTTGCCGCCAGTATAGTGCCAGGATGCTGACAACAGATACACTGACACGCGTTCATCGGGCGCCACTCGAACACGTTCAAACATTTACTTCTTTCTGTTCACTGTTATGCTCCCATTGAAGGACTCGAAGGACATATTTGCACTGTTTGGCTTTCCTATTTAACCCCCCCCCCACATAAATGGAACACTACACATAGCAGACAAGGACTGCCAAGAAGTATAATAAAAGGAGCACAACTAGGACATTAATGGTATTAAAATTGAATGGAATGAAATAGAATGGAATGGAAAGTGCGCATGAATGTTGGGGATAAGAGTTAAAGTAACAAGAAAAATAATTCGAGAGCATAAGGAATGGCATGTTTGACAGCAACACAGGTAAGCTCTGACGTGTTAACACCCTGCACCAAGGGTAAGTGCAGCCGAGAAAGAAGAATAATAAGAAGTAGTAAAAGAGGGTTCAAAAGCCTTGAGAACGTTCAAACAATGACGTTGCAACGTATTTTTGTAGATCTGAGCAACTGCAAGGACATGCATGCATGCCATCATCATGACTGACACATGTACGTTAAAGAGAATTGACTGAAAACGTATGTGTGATTTTGTGTGAGTGTGTCATCATTTTAAATTGTTCTTTTTTTCTTGTTTTTTCTCTAAGTTGGCTTTTGTAGCAATGCATATTGATTGAATTTTGCTGGAGGGTGCTTACAAAGGTTAAGCACACTGTTTGTATGTCCTTTAATTGAGTTCTTCCTTAACTTTAAAATTAAAAGAAATTATCATCGTTAAGCTAAGTTAGTCGAAGTTGAAAATTTAAATCGTTAGCATCTGTGTTAATGTTAATGTTAATATGTTAATGTTAATGTTAATGTTAATGTTAATGTTAATGTTAATGTTAATGTTAATGTTAATGTTAATGTTAATGTTAATGTTAATGTTAATGTTAATGTTAATGTTAATGTTAATGTTAATGTTAATCTTAATGTTAATATTAATGTTAATGTTAATGTTAATGTTAATGTTAATGTTAATGTTAATGTTAATGTTAATGTTAATGTTAATGTTAATGTTAATGTTAATGTTAATGTTAATGGTAATGTTAATGTTAATGTTAATGTTAATGTTAATGTTAATGTTAATGTTAATGTTAATGTTAATGTTAATGTTAATGTTAATGTTAATGTTAATGTTAATGTTAATACTAATGTTAATGTTAATGTTAATGTTAATGTTAATGTTAATGTTAATGTTAATGTTAATGTTAATGTTAATGTTAATGTTAATGTTAATGTTAGTGTTAATGTTAATGTTAATGTTAATGTTAATGTTAATGTTAATGTTAGTGTTAATGTTAATGTTAATGTTAATGTTCAGGTTAATGTTAATGTTAATGTTAATGTTAATGTTAGTGTTAATGTTAATGTTAATGTTAATGTTCAGGTTAATGTTAGTGTTATTGTTAATGTTAATGTTAATGTTAATGTTAATGTTAATGTTAATGTTAATGTTAATGTTAATGTTAATGTTAATGTTAATGTTAATGTTAATGTTAATGTTAATGTTAATGTTAATGTTAATGTTAATGTTAATGTTAATGTTAATGTTAATGTTAATGTTAATGTTAATGTTAATGTTAATGTTAATGTTAATGTTAATGTTAATGTTAATGTTAATGTTAATGTTAATGTTAATGTTAATGTTAATGTTAATGTTAATGTTAATGTTAATATTAATGATAATGTTAATGTTAATGTTAATGTTAATGTTAATGTTAATGTTAATGTTAATGTTAATGTTAATGTTAATGTTAATGTTAATGTTAATGTTAATGTTAATGTTAATGTTAATGTTAATGTTAATGTTAATGTTAATGTTAATGTTAATGTTAATGTTAATGTTAATGTTAATGTTAATGTTAATGTTAATGTTAATGTTAATGTTAATGTTAATGTTAATGTTAATGTTAATGTTAATGTTAATGTTAATGTTAATGTTAATGTTAGTGTTAATGTTAATGTTAATGTTAATGTTCAGGTTAATGTTAGTGTTATTGTTAATGTTAATGTTAATGTTAATGTTAATGTTAATGTTAATGTTAATGTTAATGTTAATGTTAATGTTAATGTTAATGTTAATGTTAATGTTAATGTTAATGTTAATGTTAATGTTAATGTTAATGTTAATGTTAATGTTAATGTTAATGTTAATGTTAATGTTAATGTTAATGTTAATGTTAATGTTAATGTTAATGTTAATGTTAATGTTAATGTTAATGTTAATGTTAATGTTAATGTTAATGTTAATGTTAATGATAATGTTAATGTTAATGTTAATGTTAATGTTAATGTTAATGTTAATGTTAATGTTAATGTTAATGTTAATGTTAATGTTAATGTTAATGTTAATGTTAATGTTAATGTTAATGTTAATGTTAATGTTAATGTTAATGTTAATGTTAATGTTAATGTTAATGTTAATGTTAATGTTAATGTTAATGTTAATGTTAATGTTAATGTTAATGTTAATGTTAATGTTAATGTTAATGTTAATGTTAATGTTAATGTTAATGTTAATGTTAATGTTAATGTTAATGTTAATGTTAATGTTAATGTTAATGTTAATGTTAATGTTAATGTTAATGTTAATGTTAATGTTAATGTTAATGTTAATGTTAATGTTAATGTTAATGTTAATGTTAATGTTAATGTTAATGTTAATGTTAATGTTAATGTTAATGTTAATGTTAATGTTAATGTTAATGTTAAAGTTAATGTTAATGGTAATGTTAATGTTAATGTTAACGACTTCTATCTATTCAAGGCTTTTTAGTATTTTGGGTAAAATTTGTACCTAATACTAACTGAAACAAATTTCGTGGTATTTATTTTGAAATTTATTAGTATTTATTTTATCTTTTTATTGCTTTTATTTCTACTAGAAAAAAATCTTGGTATGCACTATAAAATCGAATTGTGTTGTTTTTTTCTTTATTCTTTTTGTAATGGCCGCTGTTAAATTATTTAATTTCATCCCGCTCACAATGTTTTGGAAATGATGCAGCAATTTATTGTTTTTTTCTTAGGAAAAAAGATACACAAAATCGCCTTAATTCCCATTTTGTCGACTTAATGTCGTAAGCGATCAAAGTCCAACAGCGCGCGGCATGTCCTTGGCAGCAAAGCTGCTTAACTTTGTTCATTGCTTGAGTCCTTGTTGGTCTTTAATTTAATACTTCTGAACAGATCAATACAAATCCAATCAATCTTAATTTTTTGACAATTTCCCTCAGTTCAGTTTAACTTGGTTATCCTTAACCGTTTTTTTTTTTTTTTTTTTTTTTTTTTTGGTAGCCATGGCAAGGGCCTTGTATATTTTTGGCAATTATTTGTCAGCAGCGTAAATCTTTTATATATCATTGTTTATTTTTTTTTTCGATCTTGTTTTGTTAAAAAATTCTTCGGTTTTTGACTTAACTCATTGTTTAAGTTGCTTAAAGCAAGATTTGATAAAGGAAATAAAATAAAAACTCAAATTAATTGAAGCGTGGGAAAAAATAACAGGGTGCAATTGTTTTTTTCTTTTTCTGTGCCTTTTTTTCCAACAGAACTAGAAAAACTAGGTCAACGTTGCTTTTTCTTGTTTGTTTAATGATAGTATATGTGAATGTGAGTGTGCGTTTGTGTGTGTAGATGTGTGTTGCTGTGCTTCGCCGTTAGCCTTTATATGATGCGTACGTAAGTTTGTTTGAAAGTGCGCAGTTTGAGTAAAATTGTTCTTTTTTTTTACACGCCACAATCTGCTCGATTTTCCAAGTTTTTCCAAGAAATTTTGTTGCAGCGGTTTTTTATTTAATAGTTTAACCTAGCTTGATTTTGCCAACCAAAATCATCACAAAACTACAAGGTCATCCACAGAGCTGCAGATTTTTAAAATTCTAGCTATAATTTCTTGAGAATTGTGGAATGTTTGTGAATCTACCAACAGTTTAGATGAGTTTAACTTTTAGACAAATATTAAATCGGATCCTTATAAATTATTAGACTTTTTGCACAGTTTTGTATCCGTGAACGAAACATGGATTAATGACCATACGCCAGAACCAAAGTCGAAACAGAGGAGTTGTCCTGGTGAATCGAAGCCAAAAAACGCCAAAGTAAGTTTATCGGACACCAAAGTCATGGCGGTAAAGTTGGTTTTTAGGATACACACAGTAACGTCCATGTCGACCATAACTTGTTTTGTCAGTTAATTTTTATTCTGCTTTTATTATTTTCATTGTCTTTTTGCCTTTTTAAAAAATTTTATTTTTAAGCTACTGATGCCTGCAGAAAATATGATGTTTAGGCTGTGCTTTTGTGTTTTTTCTTATATTTTCATTTTCTCTTCTGCTTACTATGGATCAGAAACAAAAACAACAAAAAAAATCTAGGCTCTACCGCTCCTGTCTTACCTTCAATTTCACAACAAAACCGAACCCCACTTTGAACTTTCTGCCCCATTTACTGGGTAATGGCTGTATTTTTGCCAACATCTTCACAAAAATCTTTTCTATATCTATTGATATGTTTTCCTATCCATCTTAATTGAAAAACAACAACAAAACATAAAAACAAAAACTATTTAATCTGCTAATAAATTTAAAGCATCCGAAGTAAGTAGCAAATAAAATTCGTTCTGCAGGATATTCTAGCATGTGTGATGGCGTATGTGTGTATCGCAGCGTTGAAGTGAGGCGCATGTGTGTGCTTTCAAGTTACTGCTTGAGTGTGGCAGTCTATTGCTTAACTTCCGCTTCAGCCAAGCATTTGAGTTAATATCAGAAAATCAAAAAAGTAGTTAAACTTTTATAAAACACGCAGTTGTTACGTTTACTTTTCTAATAGGTATGAAATGCGAAAAAAAAAAGAAAAAACCTCATCAACGTAACTGAGATAATTTCACCAAACCCGACTATGCAGCATGATCGTTCACACCGACTGAAAGCAATGTGCGAAAAATAAATGTTAGACTGTGCAACAACAGGAAAAACTGTTATATTGCAAGGATTTTTTAGATTGCTCCAGTGAGACCTTTCTATGCCGGCGAAGTGAAAACGTTGCCATGGAGTTACCATCCATACAGTGGATGCACAACGAGTATCACCAGAGCAACACCACAATCTGGCATGTCCGGTTCAGTCCCTAGCGTAAAGTTTACTTTTATACGTTGATGCTAGCCAGAACATCGAAGTACAATTAGGAGAAGGCAACGCAAGAACGTACTCGGGCGGAATTTCCTTCAGCGCTGCGACTGGCTTGAGCTAAATACATCTGTGTTAGTGTTTATGAATGTGTAACAATGTGTATGTACAACCACTGTTGATAGCCTATTTCACTCGTTCTTTCAATGCAATAGAAACTTAATTTCCCAAGGAAGCCAAGGCAAGAAAAATATATTGAAAACTATTTTTTTTTTTTTAAATAATTCCATGGGCGCTAAACATGTCGATGTGTCTGTCAAATATAAGTGTGTTCGTATGTGCGAGTAGCTATCAGGAGACCTTTTATAATGGGTCTTGAATAAATACGGAATTTGGTTTGAGTGTGGCTGTAGCTTCATTCGATATTTCAGTATTTTAATATTTGATTCAAAATTTGAAATCCTTTTTGAAATTTCAATATTTCAATGTTTCAATATTTCAATATTTCAATCTTTCATATCAATATTTCAATATTTCAATATTTCAATATTTCAATACTTCAATAATTCAATATTTCAATATTTCAATAAATCAATACTACAATATTACAATATTTCAATTTTTCAATATATCAATATTTCAATTTTTCAATATTTCAATAAATCAATATTTCAATATTTCAATATTTCAATATTTCAATATTTCGATATTTCCATAATTCAATATTTTAATATTTTAATATTTCAATATTTCAATATTTCAATATTTCAATATTTCAATATTTCAATATTTCAATATTTCAATATTTCAATATTTCAATAATTCAATTTTTAAACTATTCAATATTTCTTTATTTCAATATTCAGTATTCAGTATTCAATATTCAATATTTCAATATTTCAATATTTCAATGTTTCAATATTTCAATATTTCAATAATTCAATATTTCAATATTTCAATATTTCAATATTTCAATATTTCAATAATTCAATATTTCAATATTTCAATATTTCAATAAATCAATACTACAATATTACAATATTTCAATTTTTCAATTTTTCAATATTTCAATATTGAAATATTGCAATATTTCAATATTTCAATATTTCAATATTTTAATATTTCAATATTTCAATATATCAATATTTCAATATTTCTATATTTCAATATTTCTATATTTCTATATTTTAATATTTCAATATTTCAGTATTTCAATATTTCAATATATCAATATTTCTATATTTCAATTTTCAAAATTGCAATTTTGAAATTTTTTTTTTCACTTCCAATTTTCAATTTAAAAAATTTCATTTTTTAATTCAATCCATGTTTGTTAGCTTTAACTCTTCCATTGTTTTACATAATATTTTTGAAATCTTTAATTACTAATTTTATTCTTCTTTTGTTTGTGTTTATTAAAATAATCCTTCTTCCAATTTACATTCTTCATTCCTTAATATCTTCTCTCAACTCCATGCAATGCCACACCCAGAACAACTTTCAAATATCATTTTATAACCATCATGGTTAAGGTTTTAATTAACTTTGACCTTTTGATAATTTTCCCTTTGAGTGTTGCATCAAATATGTATATTATTTTCCCATATTTACCAACTTAGATAAGTGATACTTATGCCTAACCTTTTCGAAAATCTTCCCACTCAAAGAAAATGCTGCATAAGAAAGCTTTCATAATTAATCTTACTTAACTCTTTGATAAGTTTATTTTTATTTGTATATGAATTTTTTTTTTTTAATCATCTTATATCTTTGACATTTTTAACAGTCTTTCTTTCACATATGCATACGATGACCTATCACCTACATTATGCTTTGACTTCACACTTAATCACAAGGTTTAAGTTCTTTGATACTCCAACTCTTCAATTGTTGACCCTTTTCCCATGTCAACCCATAACTTATGTTGACCCTTTCCTAAACTTGAAATAGACACTTTGAAATTCTTATCCAATGGTATTACTTTAATTTTTAATTATTTTTAACTTTGACCTTCTTTGAGCGTTCTAATTGGTGAGTGGTAAGGCAATTTCTTAATATTTTAACCCTTTGTAAGTTTTTTTTTTTCAACTAATGAATGAAATGGAAGTGTGTCTTTTAAATACTAGACCGTATGGTCGTGTGCTTGAAAGGCTTAAAAGTTTTTAGAAGGCGATTTAAAGTATTAAAATTGGAAAAAATTTTAAATGAAAAAGGGATGTAATGTAAGGGATTTGAGAAAATTTTTAGGAAAAACATTTCATCAGAGATTACAACACAATAGTTTTACCCAACTCAAGAAAAAAATTAAAGAGGTTGCAGTCATACTGGCAACATACAGTATGGAAGAGGAGGTTTGACAAGTCATACTGGAAACATACAATATGACTTGTCGAAATAAACTTCATGACTAGTGTTTTCTACTATTTATCTATCGAAAAACATAAATAACCAACAAAAAGTGCTCTACTGAGAATCGCTATGTATATTTGTTCGAAGCAATTAGATATTTATACGCAGGCTACCTCGTCTCGTGTTTCAAATAGACGATACAAATAAATAATACATTGTACGATTGCTATGTGAAGACCTTTAAGTGGCTATAAATGGAGTTAAAACCAAATGAATATTTAAGAAAGTCCTTATGAGAGCGCTTGAAATAAAAATTAGTCTTAATTTTATAAAGAATTTCTTAACAAACTTTTGTCCTTGTTCCTCAAACCAAGCTGCATATTTTAAAAGCGTTTCTTTTAAAGGCTATGTTGAGTATTACTAAAAAATAATTTATAAAAAAAAGAAGTAAACTTTATAAATTCACAAACTCATAATAAATAAAAGTAGCCAACAGAAAACTCACTCAGAGAGGCCTCTCTCTCTCTCTCTCTTTGTTTATCTCTCTCAGCTTCTCTATCACTTCTTCAGTTGTAATTTTAGCACTGAAATTGAAAAATAGTTTCGACTTTTATTACACAGACTTGACTTTTATTTTTAAATTAAACAAATAATTAGGCCTATATTTTTTATGCCAGAATTCATCCATAAATTCCGACCATATGTTCAGACCAGAAATTATAGGTGAACATTTGAAAAAAAACTTAGCAGAATCTAATTACAGGTCTGTTGGTGCGGAGATTTGATCAAAAAATTGAAGGCTGTTTTTAAAGGACAGTAAGGCCTAAATTTAAAGCTGAATGCCAATTATATTTTCTGCTGGGTAACATTTTAAAAGTCTGAGTCAATGAAATTTTAGGAATTGAACATTAAAAATCTTTTTAACATGATTTTTTTTTTTGTTTGCTTTAATTTATATTAAGCTTACGTAGACCGTTCGATTTTTTCTACGAACAGGAGGTCCCTAGTTTGAATCAGAGAACTGCAGCGAGTAGTTATAAAGAGAGTTGACTCGAGTATATTCGCATTAATTTCGCCTTTACATTGTATTCATACTCATAAAAAAATGTTGCGATATTCATAACCTGCAACTTAACTCCAATGCTTCATTCATCATACTCCACAACTCGTGGTCGTATGTAGCCGGTATGAACTTGACTAGCTTCCAACAAGTTATGCACACGTATTTCAAATGAATGATCATGACCAGCTATGGGCAGAGAGCGTTCTGGGAGCGTTGAGAGCAAGAATTAAGAGCAAAGGTTTATATTGCAACACAAAACGCAACAACAAATCAAAGAAAAAAGACAAACACAGAAACAACACAGAAACAACAGAGAAATTTTAAGTGTAGTGGTGCCCATACCCGATCATGATTTTTCCAATATTGCCAACTTATTATTGAATCATTTTTATGTTATAAATGACACTACTTATTTCAATTTATTTAAAAACAATTCGGTGTTATCCTTATACTCTTTTAACAGCGACAACAACAGAGCGTAAGTTCGAAAGCAACCACCACCACCATTCATAGAAAAATACGCAAGTATATTCTGCCACGAAGGATTAGGGAAATCATAAGGAGAGGACCATTTAGGCAATCTATTCTATCTTATTTCTCAACTCTATAGTTTTATCCTCTATATCTTACTCTTGCTCTGCTTATACCATAAGTTTTTAACATATCTCAATTCTCTTTAAATTTTTGTTATTTTATTTTTTTCTTTTTAATAAAATTAGATTAAGCTGATTTTGTCTTATAGTTAAGGTTATTATTTATTCTTTTAAATTGAGTTGTTATTATGATTAATGTTTATGCTGTACTATAAAAGAGCCTAGCTCTTAGTGTGCCTATTATACTTAAATCAATCAATAAATCAATATTTCTTGGTATGATTCATAAAAAGTGGTTTGATGTTGAAGAGTATTTGGTTGCACTTTGACGTTCGATTGACGAATCAAACATTGAACTATGAGTTACTTTTTGTAGCATAAGTGCTTCGAGTAGTAGTGGTGGTTGTAGTTTGATGTGTACGCACCAGTGATCTGCAACGGGTAGCTTTTTTGTGAATCTAAGTATATCCGAAAAAAAAAAAATACAAAAACCTACTCAATCCATATCGCACGCAACCCGACTCATACTCACTTATACGAAGCTGCAATGCTGCGGCTCAAATGAATATGAGTATCCTAAATCACGAGTCGGATCGGGTAAAGTTCGGATTTTTCGGTTCATTAATACATATGTATGTTGTCGTCTTGTCGTGTTGATACTTATTCTACTTACCCAAACACTCGGTTTCGGCGCAAATACTCAAATCACTCGGGTCATTTTGCCACTGATATAAGAGCCTGAACAGAATCATAAATCGTTGCGGCCTCCGATCTCTGTTGTTGGAAAATACATGCAAAATGTAGAAAAAAACGCAGCTCTTTTTCCGCAACGATAAGAGCCCGAACAGAACCAAAGCGGCTGTCGGTTGTCGGATGCGCTGTACAGCAAAATACATGGAAATATATGCAGCCGCCAAAAATTAAATGGCCGTAGAAATCCGCGAAGGAAAAACGCCAGAATAGAATCAATTCTATTTTTTCTCCGACGGCTGGCGGATCTCTCTTAGAGTGGCGTAAGTGTTGCCATATTTTGGCTAAGAAAAGGCTGTGTTCAGTGCTATTTGCTTAGTTTTAACCATGAGCTGACGTTTTGTTTTGTGTGTGTGTGTTGCATTCCATGAGCTAATATTTCGTGTTGTGTGTGTGTGTGTTGAATTTGTAGCATTTACACAACGAAAAGCAACGCTGATCCGACAACCGCTTCTATTCTGGACGTGTTCTCAGCGGATTTTTCCGAGAGAGGTCCGCCAACCGACAGCCTCTTTGGTTCTGTTCGGGCTCTAAATCGCACAATTAGAATCTATTCTATTTCTTCTCTTGCGACCGACAATTCTCTCTCTGAGTGCCATTAGTGTTGCCATATTTTTGCTAAGAATTGGCTGTGTTTCATGAAATTTGCTTAGTTTTGTTTTATCTTCTGACATTTCTTGTTTGTGTGTGTTGTATTCACACAATTGAAGAGACCAATACATTGAAATGAAATAGAAAAAATAAATAAAAAAAGACTAAATAAAAGCAACTTTGAATCGTAAATCGCAATCGCATCATTCTGGACACATTCTCTGCGTTCGACGACCAGAGAGGGTCGTTGGTCGCAACGATTTTTGATTCTGTTTAGGCTCTAAAGCAGAGCGCAGCAGTGAGAATGAATGAGTTTTTTTGTATTTGCCTTGTGCTCTTTTTTCCTGAGCACTTAACTTTCAGCATGTTTTCCAAGTTTTTTTTATGAAGTTTATGCGCTCTATCTTTTTTCACACTCAATGAGATAGTAACAAAAGTGGCTGCATCTCTTTGACTTGATTAACTCAGCGAACAAATGAGACAATTTGTCATAGCAATTTCAACACATTTAAACTTTTGGTACCAACACACTCATAACTTTTCAATTGCCAGCACAATTGTTTGCAACAATCACATTGCAAGTCGGCTTGCAATCAATTTGACATAGAGTGGCAAAATTTGACGTTTACTTGAGAAAGTGTAAAAAAAAAAACGACAAGTCGACACGTTAATTTGTAAGTCCAGTTCATTTGCGTATGATAAAGGTGGAGGGAGGGTACAGTGAAACACTTTTTGAGTACATGAATGCATATTAAGACAAATTTTTAATTTGGTTTTCAAAAGATATATTCTATCCAACTTTAAGACGAATAATGTGTGTCGGAATACTTACTAAAATTATGGAAGAATTGAACATAGGGGGTGCAGTGGAACATTCCACAAAAATATTTTCATATTTTATGTTTATTTATTTATTTATATTTCAATATTTTAACAGTAAAGAAACTCTAGTTTAATTGTGGAAAATTATGAAAATGTTTTATTTAAATCTTTTTATGCCATTTTAAGAACTGTAAATCTAGTAAGCAGAACCACAGTCGAATATTCCAACTATACTCATAAAGTTCCATTGTACTCACCATACTCCATTTACATAAATTGCGCTTACGTAATCAAGCAAAGTATATAAGTATTACGCGTCAAAAATCACCGCAGATCCTTAAAAAAAAATTAATAAAAATTATTTTAAAAAAGTTTTCTTTATCCTATCGTAAGAAAAGCTTAATTATATTTCATCAGACAGGGTCGAAAATCACGCGTTTCTTCAATTTTCTGTTTTTTCGATATAAATTCGATATAATCTAAAAGGATATGCTACCAATGGGTTTCGTTAAGTTCGACAATAAGCAGATTCCACTATATCCCACGTTCCACAGTACCTCACTTTGACCTACAAATATAGTGATTTTCTTAGAGCTGTAGAACTTTGAATTGAAATATAATATTTGGGTTACATCACATAAAATTGCAAAGTGCCTTTGTTATAAAAATGATTTTTTTGACATAAGTGTTTAAATATGATTTCAGGCATGTGACCGCTATTCTGAAGGTCCAATTTTCAATACCACTTTTTCAAGCACTTACAGTGGTTGAAATGGTTCCTATCTCGACAATGGTTCTAACAATGTTGTCTTCCAAAACCTGCATAGTTGTTGATTTATTCGCATAAATCAATAACTTCACATAACGTCAAAGAAAATAGTCCAAAGGTGTTTAATTACACGATCTTGGTGGCCAATTGACTCATCCATTTCGAGAAATAACTCATTCACCACATGTTTTCTTATGAAGTCGATTGTTTGACGCGCTGTATGGCATGTTGTGCCGTCTTTTTGGAAAACATGTTTTCGATAAATATTTCATTGAATTGGGATACGAAATAATTGACAATCATGGCTATAAGTGCCCGCCGTTAAATGTAATGTAATTAAATGTAAATGCTCTTGACGACCTCTATTTTAAAGAAGTGATGGCCAATGATTCTACTAGCCCATAAAGTTTACCAAACAATGCATTTTAATGGATACCACGATGCTTCGAGAATCTTTTATGGATTTTCTGCATTGGATAGAGCCAATATTGCTTACGTAGGTTACGACATATATTTCGGGAATAAATATAAAACAGAATTTTTTGTTTTTTTTTATTATTGTTTTTCTTTATGATTGATACATTATTGCATGCGTTGAACCATTTGTCATAAAATTTATCGCATTCCTCTTGAGACATCTTCAAAACATAGTTTCTGAACACATCAACGGTTTGATGACAATGAAAAAATTACAATTGAAAAATATAAATAACAATTGGCATTTCATTAATTACAATCGAAAAATATAAATTACAATCGGGATTTCATGAATTACAATTAAGATCTCATGCATTACAATTGTAAAAGGTGTAATTTCAAATATAGTCCCTGTGCATCTGACTGATAATCAAAGATTTTTATTCAAACTTTTTTAAATCAAAAAGTTGCCAATGACCCAACAAAATGTATCCCATTCCTCTTGAGACATCTGCAAAACATAGTTTTTGAACACATAAGCGCCTTCTTCTGGCGTCGAAAATCGTTGTCTATGCAGTTTGTCTTTGATGTGTGGGAACAAAAAGAAGTCATTGGGTGCCAAATCAGGACTTTACGGCGGATGACCCATTAATTCGATATTTTGAGTGCTCAAAAAGCTTTTCAGTGCTCAAAAACGCTCAAGCTCGCGTTGTCTGGATGTAGAATAATTCTTCGACACTTGTTTGTTTTCCTTATTTCACGTAATATTTCTTATTTTTCTTAGTCTCCCATATGGTACCGTGGCAATAATTGAAAAAAAATTTGTTTTAAACTAAAGTTTTTTTTTCAAACTAAAAAAAATTCGGTCTTTTTGTTTATTTCCTAAATATCCAATTCTTCTCTACTGACGAAATTGTTTAAATTCTAATGAAAATTATTTTGTTGTTTCAAAGTTAATCAAGGAAATTGCCTGAAAACTATTTTCGGTTAATAGTTCGGTAAAAAATTCAGTAAAAAATTCGGTCTTTTTGTTTATTTCCTAAATATCCAATTCTTCTCTACTGACAAAATTGTTTAAATTCTAATGAAAATTATTTTGTTGTTTCAAAGTTAATCAAGGAAATTGCCTGAAAACTATTTTCAAGCGGGAAACTTAAAGTGTTTGGAAATGTTGCGCATGGAAAGAGGATAGTTTTGACCCATTTAAACCGGAGAGACTTAGCCAAATAAAGCGTCTTAACTTTAGTTTACTAAGTTGAGTTTATTTGCTTTTATAGTTTTTTTTATTTTCCTAAATCAGTGAAAGTCCCTGTTACAATATAAAAGTTAATGACAAAAAGCAACAAAAAACATCATTAACCACAAATGCATAGCCCCTAAAACAGCCTGTGAATTAAAGAGCGATAAAAAGTTATTTCTATTTAAATACACAACAGCCATTGAGAGAAACACATCTCCAGCCTTTTACCACTACTTATAATAAAAGTGATATGTACACATGTATATGCGTGTGTATGTATGCGCATGTGTGTATGTATGTGTATGCTAGTATTTAAGTGAGTTTGTCGTTGTGCAACTGTTTGCTACAATTGGATTTTATGAAAATTTCTCTGTTGACAATGGCAGGACTCGCATGCATATTAAGCCATACCAACAAAAGCTGTAAAAAGAGCACTAAAACAAACGAGCAGGAAAAGCAGCAAAAATTAAATATAATAATTGGCAATCTGAAAACTTAATATCAAGCCACAGAGGAAATAAAAACATAATAAATAAAGAAATAAAAAACAAAAAAACAAAAAAGTGAGCCTCCATGAAGTAGGCAATGGAAGGAATATGGCTCAAAATTAGGCTTTTATTTAATCTTGACCTTAGCGGGAATCATTGAGCCGAAAAGGTATTTTAAGAATTTGCTCGATGTTTGCAAAAAAAATTAAACTAGAGAACAATTGAGTAATTTTTGTCATTTGGAGGACACAGTTCAACAGAACAAAAACAGGGCTGACTTAAAAAACAGGCTTGTGTCAGCATCTGTAAACTTTTGAAAGGTTTTTTTTTTGTCTTCTATGCTAACAAAACGTAAAAAATCACAAATTTTTAGGAAAAAAAGTGCGATTCCGGAAAACTTTAGGCACCTGGCCCTTAAAATTTAAATAAAACTATGTTGATATGAATCCATTGGCGATTATTTGAACACAATTTCAGCACGTATTGTATTTGACGACATGTTCCCTCTAAACACTATAGATTTTGAGGCTTTAAAAGGTAGTTTTTGGATAAATGTATGATTAAAATTGTTTTTCCTCGTCGATGCTGTCCCAAAACATATGAAAAGATCCACTAGCGTATGTGCAAATGAGACAATTGAATCTCATCAGACAGTTCATGAGCCGTACATGGCAATGAATGGCAAGAATTAAAAAAGCTTGCACAGTATACACATATGAGTTACAGGAGTTTTTATGGATTCTTCCTCGACAAAAACCGATATTTTTCACAACAGTGTTTTACTGGGATCATCTGAGGCTAGATTGACTAGAATAATTTTAATAGATTCTCTGGACTAGTTGGTCAAATATCGACTATTTTGTTGTTCTATTGGAACATTTTGGAGCATTTTCGACTTCTTGGGCAATAATCGTTGTTTCTGAGGTATATACGTCTATCTGCGAAACTAGTTAAATCAGTCGAATTTTAAGTTAATTATCAATGGAACATCTACGTTATTCCCTTGGTAACTTTTTGAGTCTTGTGGGCTCTTTCAATACAAATCTTTTATTATCAGTCAAATATATTCCACTGAGATAACAAGTCGCATTAGATTTTTTTTTTTTTTTTTTTTTTACTTCTCGGACTAATTTCTGAATATCAGTCAAACATCAGTTCACTGGGACTATCTTTGAAACTAGTTAAATCACTCTTTTGATTTTTATAGAATCCTATATAAAAATGTATAATTACACTGAACAACAAAATCAATTTTTTTCCAAAATAACAAGGTTGCAACAATGGATTCTGGTAGAGGGGACGAAAAACAAAAATATACATGTATCGCCGTTTTGAAAGTTTACGTTTGAGTCTTATTTAAGGGGAAATTTAAGTTTCCCCCGTTTTGAACATTCTTATAGTGAATCGGCATAAAAAATGATCTTATTCTTTCATTTTAGGTATAGGAGGTGTTCAGATGTAAAATACAACGAGGAATATTATTGTGGAACATTTTAACCTCTTAACTTCTCAATATATGGGTCTTTTTTGATCCTTTTATTAATCTCGTATTTTACATAAATACTCATAGAGAATTTTAAAAAAGGGGGGAAACTTTAATCCCCCCTAAAATAAGCCTCATACGTAAACTCTCAAAACACCGATACACGTATATTTTTGTGTCGTCCCCTCCATCAGAATACGTTGTCAGAACCTTTTTATTTTTTTCGTGTTGAACAGTGTAATCATTCGAATATATTCCACTGGTATAACAAATCTCACAAAATTTTTTTTTTTGTTTTTTTTTTTTTTTTTTTTGACTCCTCGGACTTAAATTCGTGAATATCAGTTCACTGGAACTATCTTTGAAACCAGTTGAGGAACTCTTTTGAGTTTTATAGAGTCCTTATATAAAAATATATAATTATGAGTCAAAAAGTTTTCACAGGGACTTTCTATGGAACTAGATGGTTTTTTTTTAAATGTTTTTTAATAAGTTGAACCCATTTGAAGTATTTATATCCATAGATTTTTGTTCGAAGAGTACACAAAACCCAAAAAAAAAAAAAAAATGCTATTATCTAGTTCTATAACTAATTCCATTCATAATCTTAGTGGAGCCTAGTTCGTTGATAGTAATAGATTTTTCCAAGCAGTCCACAAAAGCCAAAAATAACTTAAAATAATCCAACTTCCTTACTTATCAGGCGATTACAACCGTTGGTCGGTTTTGGCCTCGTATAAGAAATTGCGCCAGCCATTTTTGTTTTGCGCTTGCTGGCTCCAAAATAATCCAACTAGTTTCATGTATAATCTGAGTGGAACCTATTAATCTGAAAAGGATAGATTCTTGACCTAGGAGTCCACAAAAAACAAAAAAATTTTTCAATAACCTAACTTGATGCATAGATAATTGCAGAGTTTGACTTTTTGACTGAAATATATAGATTTTTTTTATGTAATACATAGTTGAAAAGTCCATATAACCCAGAAAACTTCAATAATCCAACTAGTTCCATAGATAAACCCATTGGAACCTAATTGACTGATATAAGTAAATTTTTTCAAAGAGTCCACAAACTTCCATTAATCCCTATTTTCTGACTAGTTCAATTTATTATTCCAGTAGAACCTATTGGACTAATTCCAGTGGATTCTTTATTCAAGTCTACAAAACTCAAAAAATCCCTAATGATCTAACTAGTTCTATAAATAGTCCCAGTGGAATCTAATGGACATAGAATAATAGATTTGTTTTTAAAACGTCAAAAGAAGTATGAAAAGGTTCAATGGCTTAACTCATTACATATATTATTCAATTGGAATTTCGCATAAGATCATACTTTATTGTTCAATATTTCAACACAAATCATAAAAGTTGCTGAGAGCTAATTTTTTTCTTTGCACTGCTCAGATTTTATTTTTGCCGTGTGCGGCTCATGTATTGTATCATTAGCTCCAAAACTTTCACTCCGCTCTCGTCCATGAGCGAGTGAGTTTTGCTGAGTATGCGGATTGAGATCTAATTTCTCTGAGTCTCACTAAAAGACATGCGCTCGTGAAGGAAAGCTTTAAAATATTTAGTAGGTTACGCATCCGTGTGCCTCACAAAGGGCACCACCTTTAACGTTTTTTAAACGTGGGTGGTATAAAAATATAAGAGATCTGTTTAATCCGGCAACACTGCTTCTATCAAAATTCATTGCCAGTTGTCTTTATTTTTGAAAAAATAAACAATTGTTCTGTAGTTTAATGCATTAAATCAGTGATACACACGAGAGCCTTACGTTGTCACTCGGCTTTCACATACAAGTCATATGTGCGAAGGTACCGAACTTCTGCGACGATAGCAGGGAACAGTGTTCCCAGATTAGGGCATTTTCCCCTAGATTTAGGGGTTTTTTCGGTTTAGTAGAAAATTAAGGGGTCAAAAATGTTTAGGGGAAAACTTTAGGGGATTTTATTTTTCTGTTAGTGTTTTTTGAGAATTTTTAGTGGTTTCTAAAAGAAGTGGCAACATCAACTATGAACTGTATTTTTTTTTTGCATTTGATGCACCCTTTTGTGTTCTCTTTTTTATTTTGTTTTAACTCTTACAAGGTTTATTTTGTTAAAGTGAGTCAAAACAATTGCGTACCATCGAAACAATACTGCTTTGCTGCTGATTGTTTGTCGAATGAGCGAAATAGCACCAGAATATGTGTGATATGAGAGGCTGTTTTAAGTTCTGACGACGATAAAGCATATATTTAAATTTGTTTTTATTTTGTTTACTTTGTATTTTTTAATGACTTAAATATCATTGAATTTGTAACTAACAAAAAAAAAAAGGAAAAAATTTTAAAAAACAAAAATTAGAAAAAACGTGGAAGTATATCTCTAAATTTATTGAGTAGTTTTTATTTTACTAACATTTAGTAGAAAAAATCTAAAAAGTTCAACCTAATTACTTACTTCTTACTTACTTATCTGGCGCTTACAACCGTAAGTCGGTTTTGGCCTCGTATAAGAAATTGCGCCAGCCATTTCTGTTCTGCGCTTGCTGGCGCCAGTTGGAAACACCAAGCGTGGTCAGGTTATCCAACACCAGATCCTTCCAAAGAAGATGTGGGCATCTTCTTCTGCGTTGACCACCAACGGGCACTGAATCAAATATTTTTTTCGCTGGACCGTCGTTTTCCATTCGCTCAACATGACCTAGCCAGCGGAGCCGCTCGATTTTAATGCGCTTAACTATGTCGATGTCAGCGTACAGCTCATACAGCTCGTGGTTCCATCAAATTCGGTACTCGCCATTGATGCAGATTGGACCGAAGATTTTACGAAGAATCTTTCTCTCGAAGGCTCCCAGAGTCTTTCCATCAGAACTGCTCAACGTCCAGGTTTGTTCTGCATATAATAGGATGGGCATGAATTATTGAGCGTGAGTTTTGTTCGTCGAGAGAGGGCTCTGCTTCTCAATTGCCTACTTAGCCCAAAGTAACATCTGTTGGCAAGAGTTATCCTTCGTTTTATCTCAATACTGACATCATTGAAAGAGTTAATGCTGGATCCTAGGTAGACGAAGTCCTTAACAACGTCGAAGGAGATTTTGTCAACAGTGACGTGGTTTCCAAGACGCTGGGACTGTTTATTTGTTGACACTAGGTATTTCGTCTCACTGTAAGACCCATTCGACTCGACTCTTTTGCTAATCTGGAGAATGCTGCGCTGACTTCGCGCGTCTTATGGCCAATGATATCGATATCATCAGCATACGTCAGCAGCATAATACTTTTGTGTAATATCGTGCCACTGCGTCTGAAATCAGCAGCTCGGATGATCTTCTCCATCATCAGGTTGAAAAAATCGCACGATAAGGAATCACCTTGTCTGAAACCTCGTTTGGTATTGAATGGCGGAGTGAGATCCTTCCCGATCCCGATCAACCTAAGTACAATCGAAAAATAATGCTTTCATAATATATAGTATATCTGCCTTATGTTTCTTAAAAAATTGGCTGCGCAAAGTTGCGCATAAGATTAAACACTTAATTTAAAAAAACGCTTAAAAAACAAGTTTTCCTCAAAACGCACTAATTTTCAAGACAAATTCTGTTAAACTAAAAGATGTTTGTGAAAGATGTGTTTGTGTTAATTAACAAAGGTACTTAAAATTAGTAAGATATATTTTTGTTTTCTCTTGCGTATTGCCATGTTTCCGTCTGTCCGATTGTCTGTCTGTCCGTCTGTTATGGCGGTTATAGCTCCTATATTGAATCGATCTTTATGAAATTCAAAATATGTTATTTTAAGTTCCTCAATGAATTACTATGTACAAAAAAACTAATGTTATTTTTTTTGAAGTCCAAAAATTTATTTTGATATTGTATTTATTTACATCAATTAAACAAAGTATTCAATAAATTAACTCAAAATAATTTTAGGGGTTTTTTTTTATTTTCAGGGGAAAATTCAGCAACTTTTTTCAGATTTAGGGGAAAGAAGCTCAACCTATCTGGCAACACTGGCAGGGAATCAGTTTGCGTTTGCACTTGGTAGAGTAATTATCTCATGCGCAAATTATTTTGTTAAATGTCGTACAGACGCAATATATGAATGAATTAAACATGTTTCGATCTGAATGGAGTTTATTTATTTTATTATTTAGACTCATCTATCTATCAAAAACACTTTATCCTCTCAAAGTATTTTTTTCAGTATTTTGCTCGCACATACATACTAAAACAAAAATGCTGCGCTTGTGTTGGAAAGTCTACCAACGCTGTGCAACACTGTATAAAATACATTCCTACACCAGATATTTTAAAATATCGGGCACCTTGAGAGAAATTGATAGAACCTTACGAGAAGGAAAGAATATTTCATTTTGACAAAACAACCCAAAATTTATATACAAGCAAGGTCCGGTTTATCCCAAAAAAAAAATATTTTTTAAAAGTTCCATCAATTCAAAATACCACAAAATTTACGCTCTATTTATTACACTCCAGCAACACCAGAGCCCACACAGCTCACAAAAACAGTCCCGTCACGTAATTCATCCATATTTTTTTTGCACCATTTCTGAATTTTTTCCCCATTTCTAGGAAAAACCAATTATGTCGGAAATATGCGCCATATTAATGCGTCATTTTTATTTTTTGCATTCAGCTCAAGTCCAGCTAGCTACCAGAGTTGCCAGATCAGCCTGCTGTATATTGCATATTGGCCAACTTTGTGCGAACTGAAATTAAAACAAAGCAGGCGTTAATGGCAATTTCTGTTTTCTTCTTATTCTTATGCAATGACTTTGCTTTATTTGTTAACGCTTAATGCTAACTTGCAGGCTTGAGCTTGACTTAGACTGTTGGCTGGTGCCAGTCGGTAACATCTTGTAATGTTCATAAAAATGTCTGCACTTCTTCTGATTATAACAACAACAAATACACTAACACCCACAATAAATGGCAAAACAAAACAAAGCAAAACATAACGAAACATTTGCTGCTGACAGACAAACTACTCGTAAATCTGAGGCTGACACTTAATATTTGTATAGCATACATTTAGGCGCTGCGCCGGCTTGTATTCACAATAAATCTTATTTTAAGCAAGAAATCTTCGTTAGTGGCAGCAAAATCAAGTTATGTGATTGTGTGTGGAAGTATATGTGGGTGTGTGTGTGGGTATTTTACTATGCATGTGTGCGTCTGTAATGAGTGCTGCTGCAAATAGTGTTGACTCAGCTTTTAACAAAACTCATATCTACACACAATTACTCAGAACTCCGACCATACGCACTCTGAACCTACAAACACCCACACACACACACACACACACCTTCAGACACACTAACATTCTCATACTAATAGATATTTCTACTTACCATGCTTAGCTGTCAAAAAGTAATGCTAAATAAATAAAAGCTGAACTATTCTTGAGTGGTTCAAGTTCTTATTTAATAGTTGTTGGTGCTGCTTTTTATTATGTTTTTCTTCTTATTTTTTCCTCGGTGCGCATGAAGCATCCATGCGTTCGACATTTTGACACTTATGCAAGCTTGTAAACGTGTGTTGTTTGAGGATATGTAGGCGCTGATTGCATTTATGTGGCTGCTGGCAGAGAAAGCTTTCCTAAGAAGAACATTTGTGGAGCATTATAGCGTGACTGTTTAAGGACAGGTGCTGTCGCATCAGCAGCGGGCTTAAATAATTAACTACGTAGAAAATTTTGTTCTAACTTGTTTCCACAGAAATGGTTTCATAGCGTCGATATGAGCAATACAAGAATAACTTATTCTAAGGTTATGTTTAAAATATTTTTTTTTTTTTGACATAAAAACAAATTCAAATTTTAAAGTACGATGTATAAAAGAAAACAACTCATGTAAGCTTTAAAGAGGGCCTTTACCGATCATGTTATTAAATGCTTTGTACACAAATGATCGAGAACTAGACATAATAATATTTCCCGACTACGAACGGCTAATCTGCATATTCTCAATAAGAGAATTATGCATCTCTGCAGAGAGTTGACGACCAATCAGAAGAATTTATTTCAATTGAATTAATTTTCTGTGTCTTCATTAGCATCAAACCATCCACGCACGTTAACGTCATGGCTGCCATATGACATGACATATGCCATGACATATGCCATGACTTTAACATATGCCATGACATATGCCTTAACATATGCTATTGTATATGACATGACATATAATATGACATGACATATACCATGACATAGTGCATATGATATATCATATGTCACATCATATATCATGTTTATGTCAGGACATATTTCATCTCATTTGTTATGTTCAATATAATGTCATAAGTTATGTTAACTTAACTATCTTTATAAGTTCAAACTAATAATGAGAATGTTACCAAAATGTTTCAAGTTGCAAAAGGTATTTGAGTCATATTTTACTTGAAGAGATACTCATACGTTAAGACATCAAAATGGTCTATTAATTAATGTATATGGCATGGCATATATCACGGGTGCTATATGACGACATATGCCATGACATATGCTTTAACATATGCCATGTCATATTCTTTAACATATGCCATGCCATATGCTTTAACATATGCCATGACATATGTCATCATATATGACATGACATATAATATGACATGACATAGCACATATGGTATATCATATGTCACATCATATATCATGTTAAAGTCATGGCATATGTCATGTCATTTATTATGTTAAATGTCATGTCATATGTTATGTTAACTTAACTATCTTAATAAGTTCAAATTAATAATGAGAATGTTACCAAAATGTTTCAAGTTGCAAAAGGTATTTGAGTCTTGGAGAGATACTCGTGAAATGAGACATTAAAATAATCTATCAATTAATGCAGTGAGCTGTCCTTAAAGTTTAAACAAATTGGAATACCCAATCGATTGTGACCATACTTCCTCCTCATTTCAAATCAAACAGACATTATGTTCGGGCATCATACAAGCTGGTTAGAGTAGGAATGCGTTTATTTGTGCCTGTAATTGTGTGATTTTGGCAAATATTTTTATTCAAGGCTATACAAACAACAATAGTAGACAGCATGACAACAGAGGATACTGAATAAAAGGACCTTTTTTTTTTTTTGAGTAGTAGTTTAATTTTTAATTTTGTTTTCACTTCAAAGGACACTTCTGAGTCTGTAAGGACGATAAGTTATATGCTTGGATGTATTCATCTCTAATAAGAATTGAAGAAAAGAAGGTAACATAGCCTTTGTTATGTTATCCTTACTAGGTAAAGTTAAGCTGTATTTATAGCGAAGCTCTTTTTTAACTAAGCTGGGATTGTGAAGAATGTTGTCACAAGACACACATGTTAAGAGTAAACAATATTAATCCCTAGATCTATACTTGTCGTTTGATACATACTTGTGGTCATTCTGAAAAGGTTAAGTAGAGGTCATGTTCCGAAAAACTTGTTACAATTTTGATAATTTAGACATTGGAATTTAATATATATAACAATATATATCACAACAAGAAGAAACCAGGAAATAAACAGTTTTAATAAAACTTAAAAGAATATCAATGAAAAAACTACGAAAATAAAAAACTTTTCTTTCATCATATTGCAAGAAATTCCTTGCAATTTGATCATGAAAGCTTTAAGCTTTATTAAAACTCATAGCCCAAGATTGTAATTTATTTCATTTTATATCTCATTTGAAGCACTTTTTTTTTTGGAGAAAATTAATATCGAGCAAAACATTTCATATCCTTCTTGTTGCTTTTATAAGAATTTTTCGGTTACTTACATCTCGTTTATTAATATTAATATTTAAGGACACTTAAACATACGACACTGTAACACACCCACAGAAGCACATGCCATGGTGACAGACAAACAAGATTGCCAATTAGTGCAAATTGGAATTCTTTGACACATGTATGAAAAATGAAAGCAGCAAAAAAAAAACAACAACAAAAAAAACATATAACATGAACATTTCTTCAAATCATGCTGTAAATGTGCACCCTTCAGTCGGTTAGTCAGCACAAAACCAGCTAACATCTTTTAGAACAGCAACGACAACAACACTAACAAAAACAACAATGTACAATAATTAAGCACAGATCTACCCAGCACTCGAACCTTGTATGCTCGAGACTCTTAACACTCTAACCCTTTTTTGTTTTGTTTTTTCTTTATTATCTTTATTTTCAAGGAATATAAAACCATTAAGTGACCCCAACTCGGTGTCTGTTGTTTGTACAGCTTAAGTTCCTTGCGTCAATATGACTAAGAATAAATTGTTGCTGCTATTGTTGTTGTTGTTGTTGTTGTTGTTGTTGTTGTTGTTGCTGCCACTGCCATTGTTACCAATGTTGCTTTTGTTGTGTTTCGTTTTTCTTGCCCATTATTAGCAATATAATGACAAGCAGCACTTTGAGCCTAAGTAAAACAAAGCCATTTCCCCCCATTCAGCTTCTCGTTGAGCATCGCTGTTAAGCCATTGTAGATCCTTGCAATATTTTAGCCATTTTATTTTATGTTTTCTTTTTATTTGCATTTAAAAAATTTAAAGCCATTTTTCACTGACATTTGCTGACTATGCCGGTGAAACACCTTCTGGTGGGTAGGATTTAAGGATATGATGTTGTTTATTCTTTTTAGTTATATTTTTTTTCCTTTTTTTTTTCTTTTTGTTTTTTGTGCCCGCAGGTTTCTTAAAGCTCTCTTAAGCTGAGTTGGTCCAAGTACACAGTGTGTAAGGTCAAAACATGGTTGCCAACTCTTTGCTATGGCCGAAAAAGCGATTTTTCTATTTATGCACTGAAATAAATTCATATAGTTAAATACAAAACAAACAAATAAAGTAATGATGTTATGTCAAACAATCAAATGTTCGATTAATCGAACATTGGCGCTTATTCCAAACCATAAAATATCATATATCATATATATATCAGACCAATACAAATGGTAAAATTTTACCGCTAATGGCCAGAGTGTCTCCTATTTCCATTACATTTTCAACACGAATAAACGTGTTTGCGAGTTTTTATACTTTTTTTATACATTCGTACTTTTTAATATCCGATTTTTTTTTTAATTCGATAAATACAATACAGAGGTTGGTCTTGTAGCTGATTTCGTTCTCCGTTTACTCAGCGATGGCGAGGCCCCCATTCGACACATGGTGTTTTGACAACTTCATCACATCCTATCATCTTCTATAAATTCTATCAGAAAAGGAATTCTTTGCCACTGGAACTGTTCGCTGTAACCGTTCAGCTGATGGTGCTGATGATTTTATGTACGACTCTAAGAACCATATCACTCTTTGTCGCCAACAAGATAATAAGGAGGTCATTATTGCTACAAATTGCAATTAGGTGCTACCACTCCACCCTGTTCGGCGTTGGGAAAAAGCAACTAAAGCTTATAAAAGAGGGCCGAGTGAAGAAGTCATACCTGTGCCATCCTGGCATTATCAAGTGATGTTTTTTTATTTGAGAGATATAGTTTGATGCTTTGGCTATAAAATCTCATCCTTTCATAGTTAAAAAATTATTGAAAATGGACATATTTAATGTTCGATAAGTCGAACACCGATTAAAAATGGATTAATCCCTCTTATCGAAATTTTCGATCAATCTTTAGTATAATTGGGTTTCTTTTTCGGCGATAGCGACTTAAATGTTTGCTTTGAGAGTTGCAATTGTTTGCGGATAGTTACACGCATAGAAATTTTTCGTTCATCGCAACTGAAAAATTAGCCAACTATACTTCGTTTGCGAGTTGTATTTGCCACAAACGAATATTCAGTTGTCAACTTAAAAATATATCTTATATTTATGTATACCGCAGGCTATTTCGGTCATTATTATTTATTATATTAACTATCTTTCCCCCTATGTCCGTCAGTCTTCTTATGGATTTTACTCATCGCACCTCTGTTGCTATCTTCCGTCCGCAAATTACCAATTAGCTTATATAGAACAGTTTTTCCATAAAGTACCTCTGAATTATAAGCGTTGTGTATATACAACGAAGGGAAAAACGAAGGAAGTTTTCAGTTGGGAAAAACAATTTTTCAAATGCTGCAATTTAAAAATCATTCGCGTACATGACAAACGAAATTAATTACCTGCAACTAAATGACGCGGTTCTCGCAACTGAACTATTATTATGACAACTGTTGAAACGTTTGGAAATAACGATCCCAAGCACGACAAACGAAGTTCGTTTGCGACAAACTGGCAATAAACGTCTTTTTTACTTGCGTGTAGTATGTAAGGTCTATCATATCTTATCATCTTCTTATCATATCCGAAAAAAAGAAATTAACAGTGTTAAATCGCACACTCAGAAAAAAGTTGATTCTAAAATCAAAAATTGCCAATTTTTGTTTTAAAATTTCATATTTTTTTTTTTAATTACAAGTTTTTATTTTTCTTTTAGACAAAAATATTAACTGTAGATTTAAGAATATGAGAATTTTAAAAATGTGTTTTATTAAGTACTAGCGCCCCGGCAAATTTTGTCACACCCAATATACTTTTGTTTTAATTTTTATATATATTGATGGGCGGTAAAAGTACACGTGGCAACATTTATGTATAAAGTGACAGCCACATGAACCCATAGAACCTAGATACCAAGTTTTTCTTTAAAAATATGTACAATTCAGAAATTATAACGATCATGCCCATTTTTGGTACAGTTACTAACAGTAGGGTAAACTGGGGTACATTTAACTTTGGGGCACATTTGACTTTGGCATTTTCGGTGATAACGCAGCATTATGCTTTCAAATTTAATTTGAGGAAATAGGCAGCATTGTATTAAACTAAACACTACGAAGTTTCATAGTTTTTGTAAAACTAATATAAAAGAAACACGTGTTTTTGTGTTCGGGAGTGAGTAACTGCAATTTTTCGGCATTTATGTCTAAGAAGATTGTAATCGAGTTTTAATTGATATTTGAAAGTGTGTTTTAAAAAAGGAAAGCATGATTCTTTATTTATTTGAAAACCTAAAGGAGTTTGATTAAAAGTAAATAAAATGCAAAATTATAAAGAAAAAAGCTGCCCAGAGCATATGGGGTACATTTGACACTTTTGAAAAGGGCACTTTTGACATATGTCAATTTTATATTTACATATATAATATGCACCAAATATATTTTTAATGTTGATTTTAGAAATTATTATGTAGAATAACTTAAAACTAGTAAGAAATGATCTTCGACTGGGCCGAAGTTAAAATACCCCCACGTCCGAACCAAAGTATTTTCAAAGTCTTAAGCAATCAATAAAATGTTTATCTGTAAAAACGTTTTCGTTATATTTTTAACATAAAATATTCGCTTTTGTTTTTTGATAAAGTCGCTTTGTATTGGAGGTGGGCGTGGTTTTCACTCGATTTGGTTGAATTCCATACACATAGTACACGTTATATATCAAAGTGTATATGCAAAATTTCAAGTCTGTACATTAATTTTTGTGGATTTTAGAGAAATTTTACCTTTTTGATAAAGTCACTTTGTATGGGAGGTAGGCGTGGTTTTCATCTGATTTGGTTGAATTTCATACTAAGAGTGTATATTGAACATCGAAACTCATATGCAAAATTTCAAGTCCATATATTCATTTTTGTGGAATCCGAAGAGATTTTACCGTTTTTATAAAGTCACTTTGTATGGGAGGTAGGCGTGGTTTTCATCCGATTTGGCTCATTTACGAACTTGACCTTAATTTTTTAGATAAAAGCTTAAATATTGAATTTCGTGATGATAGCTTTAAAATTACGGCTGTAATCGTGATCACAGACAGACGGACAGACGGACAGACGGACAGACAGACGGACATGGCTAAATCAACTCGGGTGGTGATGCTGATCAAGAATATATATACTTTTCTATACCTACCACGCCTCCTTATGGGCGTTACAAACGGAGTGACAAAATTAATATACCCCCATTTACGTTTTTTAAACGTGGGGGTATAAATATGAAAGCTGAGTGTTCCGAAAACGCTCAGTTGTATCGATCTGATCTCAACAGTATTTATTTTTTTTTAACACTATTGAATTTTTTCATTGCAATTACTGAATTTTATAATTTTTGTTTTGCGTTATTGCACTCTTATCATACACAAATAAATGATATATTGAATTTTAGTATTAATAATGCTGATATTTTGATGACTCAAAGAGAATAAATATTTATGTCAAATGTTCCCCTTCAAAAGTCAAAGGTGCCCCAGGGTAGGGGCACATTTGACAAAACGCCTTTTTTTAGAAAATGTTTAAAAAATATATTTTAGGGTTTTTATAATACAATATCCTTTGAACGTTTTAAAGTCAAAAAATCAGCCTTTTTAAATCGATTAACAATTTTCGGAGTACTAACACTTTAAAAAAAAAGTGTCAAAGCTACCCCAACTTACCCTAATCCAATAAACTGACTTCTAAAAATTTAGTCTAACATGACCAAAACCAACTGGAATATAATATTTTTATTGATTTTTACACAGAAAAAGTGGGTGAAGCAATATTTTTTTTCCAACCATCTCGTATTTAAAAAATTGTTGTATTGAAAACAGTTTTACTCTAATGAAGTTTCACTTAAGGGCGGGGTGAGGTTTGTTTCGTCTAAAAAAGACCCTTTTTCATGAATTTTTTTAGAAAAAAATATAACAGTAGGTTTATTTTACATATAATTATATAAAAGTACAATATTTCAAGAATATTTAAAAAAATTTTTGTTAAACAATAGAGAGAAATAACGGATTTATTGAAGATCTCCGTAGGTGCCTCGAAAAAAAGTCTTTGTGCGGTGACCAGCCTACACCATCACTCGATCATCTGAAACCAAAAAATCAAAATGCTTTCTTTAGTTTATTACCTTATCTTTCCATTGACGTCGAGTTTTTTTTAATTTTTCAATTTTTGGCACCATTTCGAAGCCAAAATGACGATTTTTGACGAAAAAATCTACCTATTTGTTATTGTAAAATTGTTAGTTATTAAAAAATTTAAAAAAAAACTCGACGTCACTTGAGAGCTACTTGTATGTAAAATATGTGTACAAAATTTCAAAACGATCGGTTCAGTAGTTTTTTCTGTAGGCTGGTCACCGACTTTAAAAATTACATGTTTGGGAAAATCGATTTAAAGCTTTGTACAAAGCAACACTAGCTGAATGACCGTACCATTCAACCTACTGTGACTTCGTTAGTTTTGTTCCGAATGACCTAAAAATTTTAATACAATATTCTTCAGATGTTGTACCATTAGAAACAAAAATAACAAAAATTCAAAAAAAACAAGTTGTCAAACCTTAACCCCCCCCTTAACCTGATTTTTAAAGTATTTCTTCTTTTTTTTTTTTGGTGAACGAAATTATTATTTGTTTTAAAATTTCATTCCTTTTTGGTTTACCATATTTTTATTATAGTAACAAAAAAAAAAACAACAAAAAAAAAATATTGATATTTTCTTTTTATATATTTCTAAAATTATTCCATTTGTTTTAAATATAATTTTAATATAATTTTACTAAAGATAAACGTCTTTTGATCTGAACAACATTTTCTTTGGCGCTAAAACAAGTCAAATTTCCCTTAAAATTTAGTCAATTTTCATTAATTTATATTGAAAACAAATTTGAGCTTTAGGCCAAGTATGTTGAGGACAAGATAACATGAATACCATGAAGGTAATAACCAACAACAACAACAACGGCTCTGTATAAAGCAAATTCCACAGCAGACTAGACAGGCTGTTTAGATAGACTGTTTAGACTTTTCACTGTGATCAGCTCAAGCTACTTAGGTCCTACTTATACTGCCGAGAAAGTTACCCGGAAGTTTATTTGACAGAGAGAACGCTTTTACATTAGTAACTGAGTTCTTATCTACTTATGATGCACCCTGTGTCAAGGTTAACCTTGTTCGTGTCATACTTTTAGGCAAAGCCTTATTTTATTTATTTATTTATTCAAGCCAATGAATACTGATACATTATACAATACGATACAATTACATTAAAATAATTTTTGATTTTAATTTAACAAATAATATTTCGTAACATATTCTTACAAGATTCCTTAGAAATAGAAAAATCAATATCATAGTTTACTGATTGCGTATTAAATTCATGTAGTGCTCTCTTAATAGACAAGTTAAAAGCATAGTTTGTTCAAAAACTATGCTTCAAAAGTTATATTTGAATAACGTAGATAAGAACATTGAAATTAATTAACTATAAGAAATATGGACAATCTATTGAGCCAACAATGACAACATTAATAATAAATCAAAGGAAAATAAAGTTCTTCTTTTTTGCAACGATTTTATGTGTAAAAGTTTACATCTAGCATCATAGGAAGGAATAGGTTCCTCAAAATTTAAGGAGCGCAAACCTTAAAAAAGATTTTTGTACTCATTCAATACGTATGTTGTGCTAGGAATAAAAAGGATTTGAAAAATTGGAAGCATATTATAATTTTGAACTGACCAAGGAGATGTACAAAGACTTTAACACATAAGGATCCATACATTTTTGACTATTTCTGTGGACAAAAGCTAAGACTTGATAGACTTTAGGTATAATAAGGTTTATGTGACTAACAAAAATATATTTGGAGTTAAATACTACACCAAGGTCCTTTACAACATTAAATTACAAAAAAATGTTATTAAATTGTTCTCTTTTATATGCTTCATAAACTCTTTATTTGTTTAAAAAAAAAAAAAAAAAAAAAAATTAGATTAAAAGGACCCCGCACGTTTTGTATGGGAAGTGGCTCTTGGTGAAATTTTCTAATGCTGATGATTTCCGACATTGGGTTAGAATTTGTAAATCACGAAAATCCCCTTTCAGTCAAAAACATAAAGCCATGAATCATTCCAGAGCAGTGGTGATCAACGCACGGTTCAAACAACAACAAAGAGAGCTTTCCGAGTGCACAGCTTTACACTGAAACAAGAAGTTGCTAAAAGCGCTTACAACATTGGGTGCAAGAAAATCTTATCAAGTGTTGGATTTTCAAAATAATGGTTTCGTTTTTGTTTTTATTTTTGTTTTTGTTTTCGCTATTATAACATAGAAAAAATCAAAAAAGAGGAAAGTGATGAATAGAATGTTTACTGTTTTTCTGAAATATTGCAAAATATTTACGTACATTCATAAATAAAACAGCAAGCGACATTCCTACCACATTAACGATCAAAGCATACTGACTTAAAATTTAACCCTTAAATGCACCATGTATCTTTAAAGATACAACCATTCAAAAAACTCCTACGTCTATATTTTTGGTTTGTTTTTTTTCAAATCGATTCTATATTATTGAGAATATTATAAGTCTTAAATAAAAAAAAATGTGTTTACTTCTATTAGTCATACTTTTTAAAAAAA
Source organism: Pherbina coryleti (assembly GCA_943735915.1). Classification (NCBI taxonomy): domain Eukaryota; kingdom Metazoa; phylum Arthropoda; class Insecta; order Diptera; family Sciomyzidae; genus Pherbina; species Pherbina coryleti. The sequence goes on from OX030950.1 coordinate 61,422,871, forward strand.
TTATGTACAAAGTCAAAAAAAAATTGTTTTTTTAATTAAATAAACACTATTTTTAACAGTTTAACTTTTAGGAACAGATAGATAATTTTGATTAGGAAAAAATACTGATTGCTTCAAACCATGTCCTTTAGTGATTTTAAGTGGTTCGAAAAAATTTCGATCATTTGGCACCTCAGTGGCTCACTTTAGTTGGTTGTATCTTTAAAGATGCAGTGTGCACTCCCTGCAGTTTTTGATAATTTTAACTTTTTAAAATAAATGAATTAATAAAAATTTAATAACACATTTATTTTATTTTGATATATTTTAATAGGGATTTTAGATGTAGGTAAATTTACATTGTATCTTTATAGATACAACCACTTTTTTAAAAAAAATTTTCAAAGCTAAAAACGCAGTTTTTATTTTTACTCAATTTTACAAAAAATATATTTTTTCGGTAAAAATCGGGGGCCTTGTGCATTTAAGGGTTAAACAAACAAACTTTTATGCTGTGTACAAATACAGCGAGCCGATTGCTACTTCGTGTGCAAAAGTACAAGATCACACGATGCCCGCGGGCTATGGGAAACCATGTAGTGAGCACCACTGTTCTAGAGCCAACGATTTCTACAGTGGAGGTCCGGCATACCTCACTTTCTACCTCCGATATCTAGAAATCTGTCCATTATTCTTTTTTGATCAGGAGCTCGATTAGAATAACATATATCAGTTTCAGAAAATTTCACCAAGGGCCACTTGCCATACAAAACGCGTGGGGTCCTTTTTACTTACAAATTAAGTTATTTAAGAAATAAAAATAAAACTTGTATCCCTTTAAAGTTTAATAAAAACAAAAAAAAAAAAATCATAAGACAAACTTCTTCAAAAAAATTATTTTGTAAAATTACTTATTTGAAAATGATTGCTGGCAACTCTTTTCAATATATTTTTTTTTTTTTTAACAGCCTCCTTCCATGTTATTTCAATCATTCGACCAAACTTTCTTCTATAAATTTTTTCCTGTTATCCTTTGAAGTGCGTACTTAAGTGTGGAGTCATTATTTCTCTACTTTATGCAAATCTTTGTTTTCATGTTTATTTTGTGTTGGTTTTTTCTGTTCTTTTGTTGTTTTTTTTTTTTTTTTTGCTTTGTTCTTGCTGTGTATTTGTGTTTGTTAATTTATTTCATTGCCTTGCTGAGTGCAAGTTTTAAAAGCTTTCTAATGTTAGTTATTTATAAGCCGTTAAAGTATCTAATAAAAGCTTAAAAAGCTAAGAGCACACTTCCTTCTTGCTACAAATACCTCAATTATAATTTCAAATATGTTTTTTGTATGGGAACATTTTAGCCAATAAAACTACATTAATACTCGTAAATACATAAACTATAAAAATAGAAAAAAGTTCTTACAATTTGCATATGTTTAATGATTCTAGGGCTAAAAGGAACAAACTCCTGTAGAAATTTCGAAAAATGTTTATGAAATCATTATTCAAGTTTTAATGAGATACTTTCAGGACTCAAATTCAAAAATAATTTTAAGTGGCACTGTTCTGCAAAAGAGTTGTGTAAGTTGACATGTTCAACAATAGTTAGAGGTATTTTAAAAATCTATGCTTAGTTATGTATGAAAGGCTTAAAAAAACCTATTCACCAAAATAATGAGGCATATTTTTTATTGTTGGCTTATTGAATGAAACGATTCTTGAATCTTAAAGCCCTGTAAAGTCTGTAAAGTTTATAAAACTGTCCACCTTGATTTTACTAAATAGTGAAGGTATGAGTAATATGTACTCTTCTTTATGTAACAGGGATCTTCTTTATGTAACGTCTTTCTCTTTTCCATCCTTCTACTCCTGATCTCCCCATCAGTTATGTAATTCCTTTATTGCTTTTAGCTATTTAGTAATAAAAGGACGTCATAGCAAAGCCTTGAACATCATCATGTAATTCATTGAAATTTTCCTTTATCTCGTCCAACTATCTTCAAGGTTTTACCCCATTCTCCACCATTAACGCAAATAAAATATCTTTGTCTCTATGAAGAAATTGCATTTTTCTATAAATTTTCGCAAGCAATCGTGCAATAAATAAATTGTCCCATTTACTGCTCCATAAATTTTTTGGACATGACAAACGACAGGACCTGGACGTGGAGTGGCATAGAAAAATCATTGAAATTCTTAGCGTTTAGCAAAGATTTCAGTTATTTTCAATTAATTAATATTTATTTCGTACTTCATAACCGCTACAACGCTACGAATGTCAATTAACAAAACTAATAAAGATAGAATTAAAGGTAAACGTGATGGTTGTATTGTGTGGTCTTTGGCTGAAATGGCTTCGGGTATGGCATCCTTACCACTTCTCAAATAGTTAAATTATGCATGAGACGATTTTGCAAAGCAAGGAAGTCCCTCAGGTGCTAGATTTGCAACAAGCTCGTCTACAGCTAAAACAACAAGAAGAACAACGATGATGATGATGACGACTACGACGATAACAGCGACAACGACAACTACGTCGTAATTGAGTCCAAATGTTGCAAATGCTGTCGTTGCAAAACCTCAAGGATTCCTGCACAAACACACACACACTACACACACAGTGACTCATACGTTTCACTCTTACACACCTAACATGCAGCGTAATATGCCAGCTCTTGCCAGCTCTTGCCAGAGCATAGCAGCAAATCATTGCATACATTTAGGGTCATTAAACTGCGAGTGCCAAAACAAGAAAATCGCATCCAAACTCGACTTGTTCTCAACTTCTGCTCACTGCTTCGACTGACTCACTGTAAGCATGACATCGACGTCGATGTCGACTTTTACGCTGAGGACAAACACTTTCCACCCTATCTACATCTAATTTGCGTTGAGCTGTTATCCTTTATGGTACATCTAGGTACATCCTTTTATTAAAGCTGTTTGGCATGTTCCCATTATATGTTTAGGGGACTTCTGTCGCCTGCTACGATGGGGGACTTCAAATGATCTTCGTCCTAGTGGGATTTCCAGCATATTTCTAGCTATGTAGCTTTATTTTAATGAGCTTTCAGAATTTCGCTTTTTTTTCTTATGTTTTGTACTCTTCTTGTACGCGCTCATTTCGTCCTTGACTACTGTGCTGGTATTTCTTTTTTATTTTCTTTTTTTTTTTGTTTTATTTGAAGTTTGAATTCATTCTGGAACAAATTTTTGTAATGCTCTATTTTTTTATTTTTCTTCTGTTTTTTTTTTTTAGGTAGGGGGCGAAATTAAACAGTAAAAGTTGCGAAAAAGATTTTTTTTTTATTGTTGTTGCTGTTGTTTATGCTGTCATCATTGTATGTATTTTTCTGCTGCTGCTGTCCGCAGTAGTTTCGCAAATTGTCACTTTTATTGAATAGTTATTTTAGTTTCCCTCGGTTCTTGTGATTTTCATTTTATTTTGTCCACATTAGTTGAAATTAAAAACATTATAACTTTGATTATATTATGTGGGATAAGGTTCGACAAGGACTTTTGTTTTAACTATTCAATAAGGGTGACAGTGTTCTATGAGTTTTTGAATTTGGATCAAGGTGTCCAAACTATTTCGGTTTTTACAACCTTGGTAATCGAGTAGGTAGCGTGCTTAACTGTCATCTCAGAGGTCCTGGGTTTGAATCCCGGCTAGGTAATGTTCGTACGCTTTAACCTCTTTGCATTTCTTTCCTCATTTCAAAACAACTGAAACTAAAAACTCTTCCATATTTGCAACTTGAAGTTGTAGGTTGGTGGTAAAGAAGTTTACGGATGGAACTAACATTTAACTAGAATTGACTGAGGTAAAGGCATAGCACTTGACTCAGATTCAAAATCACATGTTTCTACGGATTTTCACCACGCTTAGAACATTCTCCACATGTTTCGCTTGATTGCCCCTTCCTTTTTACTAATCTATCACCACATTTCCTAACAATGCAGACTTAACTGAATAGGTTTTATACCTGAAATCCTTAGTTCAAAGCTGAAATAAAAACAACAAGTATATATGAGGTACTATCTAAACGTATTATGCATATCACTTTTAAAAATGTGTTCTTATTGAACCTTAACCTAAACATTTTCGAAAAATAACTGAGTGGCTTTTAGGCACATCAACCTTTAATTTGACAAAACTTAGCCCTTCATTCTGTATCAAGAAAAAGCACACTTACGAAAAGGAAGACACGAAAACAAATCGGTTTTTGCATGGTTTTTGTTTCTTTTTTGTCATTCGTGCCTTGTTTCGTGATACACCATGATGAGGTTAATCTGGTTCTACTCGCTTCGTCTCTAGAGCCTAGGAGTCTAGGGTCAGTATTCGAACAATTTTCTTTAGATTACTCTTCGGCATAGTTTGATACTATGCATTAGCGAACTCAACAACCTGTTAACGTGACAAGGGTATTCAAAAAAGTTTAAAAAGTCATTTTTCCAAAATGCATCTGTGTTGCAAAAACATCAAATAATTAATTACGTCCTCGGGACGCGGTGGGAACTGCTTAAGCAACGAAAGTAAAATTTATTACTTGTAATTATTAGTCGGTGTTTAAGTGGGATGACAAAACAAGTAAAAGCAAAAAAAAAAAAAAAAACACAAAAAATTTGCGACGCGATGAGGCCGCGGACAGAGCCGCTACATAATCGAGCCTGCAACGAGCATGCAACAATCATGCAACGGCGTTGCGTCGAATTATTACCCAGTGAGTATATATATAACGTAGATGAAGGATTTCTACCACCTTACAAAAACAAAAAAAAAAAAAAAAAGAAATTAAAAAATTATGACATCGAAGAATCTCTACCCGCCCATTAGAAAAGTACAGTAAATTTAATTTTATGATAGTAAAGAATAGTTTTTTGACTTTATAACAAAAAAGAAAAGAAAACTTGGCGCCACGATACCACGCATGCAACCCTTTAATGGAGTACAAATGCAACAAACAATGCAAAAACGTTGCATGGAGTTATCACTCGTTGACTAAAGGCAATACGGTACATTTCATGGAAAGACAATGAAGGCAACTTTTTGGAAAAATTACAAAAACACAATAAAACTAATAAGAAATGATATTCGACTGGGCCGAAGTTAAAACACCTCCTCAGCCGAACCAAAGTATATTCAAAGTTTTAAGCAGTCAATAAAATGTCTTGTATTGGAGGTAGGCGTGGTTTACATCCGATTTCTTTGAAATTCCCACTCAGAGTCCATATTAAATATTTAAAATTATATCCGAAATTTCAAGTCCATATATTAATTTTTGCTAATTCTAGGAGATTTTTCCGTTTTGATAAAGTGACTTCGTATGGGAGGTAGGCGTGCTTTTCATCCGAGTTGACTAATTTTTGACCTTGACCTTTATTTTTTAAATACAAGCTTAAATATTTTCGTGATGAAAGCTTGAAAATTACGGTTGTAATCGTGATCACAGACAGTCAGACAGACGGACAGACAGACAGACTGACATGGCTAAATCGACTCGGGTGGTGATGCTGATTAAGAATAGATATAATTTTCTATGCCTGCCACACCTCCTTATGGGCGTTACAAACGGAATGTCAAAATTAATATAGCCCGTTTACGTTTTTTAAACGTAGGGGTATAAAAATCGAAGACGTCATTACGCCCCTCATTGAATCGCTTAATGTAATTTGAATAGATCATCCTTGTATGCATTTCTATGGAGCAAAGGCAAAAGCGAAAACAACAGAAAAAGCAAAAGCAAAATCAAAAGCAAAATCAAAAGAAAAAGCAAATAGCAAAATCAAAAGCAAAAGCAAAAGCAAAAGCGAAAACAAAAGCAAAAGCGGAAGCAAAAACAAAAGCGAAAACAAAAGTAAATGCAAAAAAAAACCAAGTCTGGACGTTCTTGAGCAGCAACAGTATCGCACTCTGTTAGCCTATCCACATTGAGCGCGGCAAGCAACGAACGGCATGTCTCCACACTGTCGTTGTAGAGAAATGTTGAGCGTCTTGTTTATAATAAACGCGACAACAGCAACTGCAGCAGCAAGCATAGTATACAAAACACAATGGCTGCTTTCAGCCGACTCAACACTTGCCATTTGGAATAACTACACAGTCAGAGCTGTAAAAGAAATCCATTCAATTTGATTTTATTTTCAAAAAGGTGGATGAGTGAATAACGAAATAAGAATCCATTCACTGAATGCAAAACTCATTCATAAATAAAAATGTTATTCCACATTCCACAGTTTTTAAAATTAAATGTGAATTAAAATTTTATTTAACAATCAAATTTGCATTAATTTATTGATTTTTATGTCGTTATTCAGTTGTACTTAAAATTCTGAATATGAATGCAGATTTTACAGCTCTAAAATACAGTTCAAGCAAAAAATCCCTCACTATGGTATCGCTGCCTTCACAACAGTTCAGTTTGCTGAATGTAACCAGTAATAAGCAATGACAGAAACTTGCTCTTGCTGCTTGTCAAATTAGAAATAAATTGAAGCTGGCGACAACGACATTTTGATGTCGCGCAACAATGTCGTCGTGAAGTCTCCAAAAACTCGTCCCATAAGAAATACATGTAAATTAAAAGTGACAATTGGCGTTCGTCGCTTGCCGCGCTCAATGTGGATAGGCTTTGTTACTACAGTTTATTTCTTGCAGTTGCAGGTTTCTTATAGTTCTCGTTTAGTTTTTGTTGCAAGGGTAATATAGTCTGGAGGTTTGGCCAAGATGATTTGTGAGTGCGATGGTTGATCGCATGATCAACTCATGCAAGGTTAGAGTAACAATCGGACATTTTCTCACGAATGTCTTGCACCGATTGTCATTTGCCTGCATATTTTGCATTTTATTTTCCCTTCTACTTTTAATAATAAATATTTGAAAGATATTTAAAAAAATTCGTGCCAATTTTAATATATTTTTTATCAATTCTGTTTAAATATTTTAATATTTAATTTAATTAAAAAAGTATTTAAATAAATTTTAAATATTAACGTAATCGATTTAAGCAAATGCGTTATTGTTGCAAAAATCACTCGCTTTTTGGATAAATTAAAAAAGTTTTTGGATAAATTTAATATTTTTTCTCTTAGTGTAGGTATGGTTGAACATAAGATGCACCTACCTAAAACCGGTTTTTTTACCACCAATCCCGATTTTGAATATATATTAAGAAAACTAAGTATTTATATTGTTATCTTATGTTCAATTACACCTTAAATCTCTACTATGTCTTGAGCCGAGTTTTTTTTTCTGTAACACCGTGCAGTGTGTGACAGTACACACCTCATTTGAAAGCTTACCTTAAGTGGATTTCAGAACCATACAAATTTTTTTCTATGTGATCTCTATTAACAGCCAAAATTATCTCTTTTATACATAACTTTAAAAGATTATAACCGATCTTAATGAATGAAATAAAATTTTTTTTTTGACAAAAGTTTGATGATTTTTTTAAAATTTTGTTTGTTTTTTGAAAAAAAGCAAAGTTCTGCGTGTACCAGTGCAAAATACTAAAAAAATTTAAATATCTCGTCAAAGATGGCTTCTTAGGTAAATGAGTTACAAGTCCTATTTGTTATTATTGTTGAGACCCATACAAAGACATAATTTTGTAATATCGGTTATAATCCAGCAAAGTAGAAAAGTAAACACAAAATTATAAAAATAATGATAAAAACTCGAGTTAGACCAGGTAAAAAAGCTAGTATAATAGCATTACTTTAAAAACTCACTTGTTTAAATTTTCAGAGAACATTTTCAATACAGTTTCATTAGTTTCGACACTTTTAAAACAGGGTTCAAAAACATCGAGACACTCAAGGGGCCAAGGATGATTTGATTTTTTTCGTATTAAATGATGTGAACTTCAATATTTAATGGTGAAATATCAATGAATTCATAAAATATCAAACTTACACTCTCTTAAAATATTATCAGTTTTTTTATCAGATTTTAAAAACAAAGAAACTAAACTTAACTTTTTTCCTTTTTCAGGTAAGCGTCAATACTGCCATTGATAGACAAACGTATTGGTAAGAATTTCTTTTATTTTTATTTCAATGATGTACATAAGGCTATATCCACAATTTTTTATTTATTATTATAATAGTTAATATGTGCTATGATGTGCACGTTATGTGCTATCATTTACATATTAAAAATTAAATTCTTGTAGTATGCTTTTACAAACAAATATAGAAATGTCTTTATTGCACATTGAAAAATAGTTTTGTTAATGTGTTGCTGTGTATAGGTAATCCTTCATTAATATGTCTGAAAAAAAATGAGTTCCGAAACCAAATTCACATATAAAAACCCCCAGAGCGAAATAAAAACTTTTCCAATATTGTACCTATATTACAATGCAATGCTGGTACATTGCAGCAAAAAATGCAAAAAATGGCTCATCTTAATTGAAAGCCAATTAAATGAGCTTTAGCTTCGATAACAAATATTATAAAGAAAATACCACAGACATAAATACAAAAAAAAAAAAAAACACTACGGTTATATGGTTTAATATTAGAATGAAAATTAATATTAGAAACTCAAAAATGTTCCAAAGTTAAACTTAAAGTCTTTGCAATTGAAACCATGTTTGCCCAGACAGCGTGCTCACCACACCAACTAACTTAGAAATTCTCTCAAAATACGCATTTCATTTAAAACAGCAACAAAAATAACAACAAATGGCTTAAGCAGCTTTTAATATGAATTTCCAAGAAAATTTAAATAAATATGTTTATGACCATACCCCAAAAAATCTTAAAAAGTTCCTGTGTTACTAAATAATTCGGAGAAATATCATCCAGCCAATGATGTTGTTATGCTTATTAAAGCAAACGTGCTCATTTATTTCTGAAATAAGATGTCTTGCAATCAACTTTGCTTTGGCTTAAAATAAGTCAATTAAGGAAAACCGTAGAAATGGAAAAACCAAGTTGATGCTCATGTTTTTATATTTGATGTTTTAGTTCTAGAATGATGATCTCATAAACCTTATTAACGAGACAATTTTTCCTCTTTGCACATTTCCGATGTGAGACATTTTAGAAAGTCTTTCTAATTTTCGTAAATTAAGGGAAGTCGTCTGAAAATTTTGAAAAGAGTCAAACAAAAATTTCTTGATTGGGCAAAATATATAAGATTCGATAAGTTTGCGAATATAATAAACTCAATAACTATAATATGGTCTTGGTGGTGACGATGACAATTTTACGAACCGCAAAGTTTGTATCTCCCAACTGACAAAGAAAATTTTTTCATCTGAAATATTTTTTTAATTGTTCGTCCTCCACCTCTCTAGAGGCAATAGCAAACCTCAGAGAGTAAATAATACAATTTGAGGATTTTTGAAAACACACACATTAGCAGAAATTCCTAATGCGTTTTACGTGAACACCTGCCGTATAGACTTAATTTGACGTCGCTCCATAGCATGGGATCGAATCATTGCGTCGGCCTACTCCCCTTTGAGGGTTCAAAGGTACCAAATTAGCTCCAAGTTGTGATGACACTTCAGCCTATCTAACACCTATTCCATACAAGGGGTACAGCACCCGAGTTGAGAATGCAACTTAACACCGAACAACAAAGCTCTACCCGCGATATAGGTGGTAAGCCACAACCACCACGATGCTGCCGGAAGGGCCAGTCCAGTAAGTCAGTCTGGCAAAGCCAAGGGCCGCTGATTACTCGTGGTATAAGTTTTCAAGTCCTTGGTCAGACCTCGTAGCAATCTACTACCAGTTGAACTTCACACAGTTCCGGACTGGCCGACAAATGTGAATAAAAATCAGAGATCTTCATTATACCGTTCAAACTATGGATCACCTCATGCACACACTCCGACACAAAAGTACACAATATTGCAACTAATTCTGCCTGGAACGCCGCCTCTCAAACACTCGACAAGCAAACCGATTCAATTCAACAATTTGACCGCTAGACGCGAGCGCTTTACCTTAATCAAAACCACCATTCGCACGCAAAACACCAATGTCAAATCACGAATGTCTTCATCAAAAGAACATTTCTGAAGATCATGCAACCAGGGTTCGTATTTGCTCACTCATGAAGCCTCATGAATATGTGGGAATTTTTTGTTCAAAAAATAAATCTGCTCATTTTCATTTGCGTGAAAATGAGCAGATCAGATTTTTTTTTTTTTTTTTTTGTTCATGAAGTGAGGAAGACCAAAACAGTTGGTGAAGAAGAATATTTTTTCTTCATTTGAAGAAACTGTTGTTACTCACCTCTTCATCATTGCTCCACTTGTTGCTCATTGAGTCCTCATTTATTAATGAATTGCTCACTTAGTGGTGAGGCAACAGATGATACTCTCGTTCGTTTCGTATTATTTTGTTGTTTTCTCTGTTGTATCTACACGACATTTGCATGCTACTTTGAATGGAAGCAAGGCATAGAAATGTGTTGAATATTTTGTGTGTATGTATGTTGAGCAGCATGGCAATAAAAATAAAAAAAACCAAAGTTATTTGCGATTTAGTTTTCTATTCTATGGAAAGCAACCACAGCTTTGTTTTTGCTACGCATGTACTAATACAGTATGAGGCTTGTTAGCAAATTCACCACTCACCACTTCGTGAGCAATTTATGAATAAAAAAGGACTCAATGAGCGACAAGTAAAGCAATGATGAAGAGGTGAGTAACAACAGTTTCTTCAAATGCATGGTATAATAATACAAGATAGCATTGACAGTTGCTTGGGAAATCATATACTGTCAAAAAATATACTCAAAAAGAGAGCGCTCACAATCCGCCATTGAAAACACAAGCAATGTTGAAAACGTTGAAGTGAAAAAAAACAACAACCACAGCAGCTGCTGATGTATTTCCACAAAAAGCTGTTTTTGACAGTTTATGTTTTCCTGTTGAAGAGAAAATAAGCAGTTGTCAATGCTACCATGTTTTATTATACCATGTTCAAATGAAGAAAAAATATTCTTCTTCACCAACCGTTTTGCTCTTCTTCACTTCATGAAAAAAAAAAAATCTGCTTAGTTCTTCACGAAAATCTAAATGAGAACTTTACTCTTTACTCATATTCTAAAATGAATGATAAAGAGCAGAAATGAGCAGTTCATGAATGAGCAAATGCGAACCCTGCATGCAACCATGAACCAAGAAATAAAGATCATGCAAACAAAAGAGCCGCCATATTGCAAACAAAACAAAGCTGATATGTCTGACGTCATCGGTCACAAATTCTTTTGTTCACGTGTAGCGATTGGATGTGAAAAATTATTTCTTGAAGTTTTAAAGAATTATTATTGTTATATTGTTTATTTAAAAATAAAGTGTGCTGTAGCGACGTGTAACAATGTCAACAGCAAGAAAAATTACTTTAAATTTCGTTACAGCATGAAAATATAAACAAACAAAGTATTCAAACACTTTTTTCGCGAATTAAACTTGTTATTTTTATAATTTTCCACTTTTATCTGAGTTATCACATGTCTTGCATGAAAAACGTATGCAATTTGACAGGTCAATAGCTTGTTTGTGACTGATGACGTAGCACGAAAAAAATACTTTTTTCGCGCACTGCTGATTGCTTGATCTTCTCTTGTTGGTTCATGGCATGCAACCCATGGTACAACAATACAAGTAGCATTGACAACTGCTTATTTTCTCTTCTACAAGAAAACATCTCCTGTCAAAAACAGCTGTTTGTGAAAATGCATCTGCAGCTGCTGAGGTTGTTGTTTTTTTTTTTACTTCATCGTTTTCCACATTGTTTGTGTTTTCAATGGCGGATTGTGAGCGCTCTCTTTTTGAGTATATTTTTTGACAGAAGATGTTTTCCCAAGCAACTGTCAATGCTACCTTGTATTATTATACCATGCATGCAACCAATCCTCGCGGAATGACCCACAATTACACCTCTCAGTCACACTCAAGTTTCTTTCATGCAAGAATGCATTGACAGAACCATGCCTAGTCAACAGGAAGCCCAGGCTCAAGCTGAAGCAAAAGTCTGAACAACCACTCAGAAACATAACGTCACGTATAAAATTATACATGACCCTTCCATGCTTACATTCATTCCATCTTGATTGCCATCTAGAACGCACACACTGTTTCAGCATAGCCTTCCATTCACTGTCATTCATAAATCTTACATCCATATGAGAGACCCAATCAAATAATAAGGAGGTTACATCCTTCCGAATTCCATAAGCAACACATTGCTGTATTACCACAAGATCAAGAGGTGACACCTACCAACAACACTCTGTTGGTCAATATCAGTTGATACCGTATGACACACCGGCTTATACCCAATCAGAATGACACCCTCTGACAAGAGTGTATCTTACGATATCCCACAATACACCACCCCACACAGGAGAGCCATAAGTCGTGCAAGCAACAAATAAACCCCCATACATTAGGAGCACAGCCCGCCTACTGAGGCCCTATTAACAGTTCGGATTCGGCATATTAATAGGACCTGTTATTGATATTTCAAAGATTGAAAAAGTTTATAATTTCTTATTTTGTTTTTTACATTTTGGACTCAGACTGCAGCCTGATTCCTTTTAATAAATTGAAAATTTTTAATATCTATGCATCTTAACTCTAGGATGTGCGATTGAGCTTTTTGAGGCTTTCGAAGGCTTTGAGTAGTTGCTACATTTTTTTTTTCTTTGATTCTGAGTGTCAAAATTATTTAAATCAACCACCGCTTATGTATTCTAGAAAAAAACCATCTAAGAAATATTTCCATTAATTTCGTAGAAGAAACCTGATCTGTTAAAGTATAAAGGTAGTAGGTGAACCTACTGGACCTCACGAGGCCCATCCGTTCAATATGTGGGCAATGCATGCAATGCATGCAATGCTATGTCTACACAAAGAGTTTAGTTTGAGTTTACAGTCCAAAATTGAGTTTTGCCATTGAACTCAAAATAAACTCTTGAGTTTCCAGTACAATTATAGTGAATGAAACTCAACTAAACTCAATTTATTTTCTGAGTTTATCAAAACTAAATTTGAGAAATGCCTAAAAGTATGCTAATGTTCAGATGAAAAGGTACGTTCATATATACTTTTTATATTACAAAGTACGCTCAGAGTATTGAACGCTTCAGTGATGAGAAATGTCAAAAACAGTTGTTTCTTAAATTGTGCAACTTTTTATTTGCATAAAATTAACAAAAAGCGAAGAAAAGAAAACTTGGGCAAGCGTAAAGATAAGGTCTTCATGTCAGGATAGGCCGATGAAAATTCCGATTTGCGCAGCGCAAGGAAGAATTCACATCTGGAGGTTCAAAAATTATGAAAACACATAAGTAAACAAAGAAATGTCACCAAACTCAATTATGCCGACGCATCTCTGTTCAATAGCTTCGGTTATTTTTTTTTTTAGCTTTGGATCAAGAAGTTTTGGTGTAATACATATTCAGTCAAGTCTGTCTTGGTTCAAAATGGGGTAATAGTTTAGTCGGAAAGATGGGAAGAATGTTCTAAGCGTGGTGGAAAGCCGTAAAAACATGTCAGTTTGAATCTGAGGCAAGTGTTATACCTTAACCTCAGTTTATTCGAGTTGTATGGCAATTTTATCCACAGAGATGATGATGATACCGCGCCTTTTAAGAGACTACCTTATAATGACACTCACACACAGCTATAATTTCTCACAATTCTTCTAAACAATAGCAGCTGTCGATGGGACGCCTAAAAAGATGAAAATATCAAGGACAGCTGGTCAGGGTTTATGGTCCACTCGAGGCACATAAGGGTCACTTATCGCTATCCAGCTAGTCGCACATTCCAGCTAGTCGCACATAAAAGACCAAGGCTCCAAAAATCTCAGAAAATCTTCATTAGTTATTTACCATTTAAGTGTTAAACTAAAGATTTAAAAGAATTCACCACAAATAGCAAGTTCAAAAACCATCGTAACTTAAAACTATCAACTCGATACTAAAAACTGTAAACGAACAAGAAATTTTGATGAAAATTAATTGCTACCCAAATACACCAATATACACATACACACACACACACACACACACACACAGAGAGACTCACACAGCCATGCCCAAACAAACGTAACTCATAGATTAGAGATTTTATGCCATAAAAAGTTGGTAAAACGTTTGCGGTTGTCACGTCAAATTTATACTGAGATTCATTTGATAAATTTTGAACTTTATGTTATTTTGTAGACAAAATGCATTTGGCATTTTCAGAATCATAAAATGTGTCACACCGCCATACCAGCAGTCCACTGTAACCACTCAGCACATTGCTTACTGTGTTGCAAGCGGAGTGCTTACATTGGCAACATTACACAGTGTAATAGGCCTAGAGTTGCCACCCACTAAGATTCATTGCATTTTCTAATAAAATATTTGCTTATTTTGTGCACTAGCCACTTTTTTTCGCCTCATTCAATAGTTTCGAGCATGAAATGAAAATGAAAAATGAAATATTATCAAATTCAAAATCAAAATCAAAATCAAAATCAAAATCAAAATCAAAATCCAAATCAAAATCAAAATCAAAATCCAAATCAAAATCAAAATCAAAATCAAAATCAAAATCAAAATCAAAATCAAAATCAAAATCAAAATCAAAATCAAAATCAAAATCAAAATCAAAATCAAAATCAAAATCAAAATCAAAATCAAAATCAAAATCAAAATCAAAACCAAAATCAAAATCAAAATCAAAATAAAGTTCAAAAGAATGCTCTATGCTTACACTCGGAGAAAACTTTTCCTAGTTCTCATTCTCCATTTTGTCTTCTTTTTATTACATTTTAAGATAAATTTTCACTTTCGATCTATTTTACGTAATTTTTTTTTTAACTTATTAGATAGAACATCTATTCAACAATAAATTTGAAAATTCGACCTATCTCATGTAACACAAATGACCTTGAGCAGAGAAGCATATGGTCGAAACGTTATGAGTCATTTCGACAAGCCATTTAGATGTCGACTGACTGATTTTGAAGGCAATTAAAAACACTTCATGAGCTAATTATTTATTCAGCCTTTCGAAAAATAAAGCCATAACTTCACTCAAATCATTTCTGTGAACTCTAGAGCTAAATTTTATTATATGAGGCAAATATAATTCATTGTCATAAAATGTAAAAAACAGCAGAGTTTAATTTATGAATGCATAAATTTTACATGCAGACAGTTCGGACGTGCTTGACGTAGGTAGGTATGATGCTTAATAAACCGTTATAAAGGCAATTTTATTACACTTTTTTATTATTTTTGTGGTAACTATCATAAACCTCAATAAAGATGCCTAAAAAGAAAAAAAAAAAATGGAAAATGGAAAACAATTCTGACCCTTTTGAACAGGCAAAAGCATTAAGAATTCATAGCTGACTGATAACAAGGGTTAAAAATAAGTTTCTTTCTTGGTTTTTCGGAACAATATCATTTTTCAGAATTTAACCTACGCAAATTGAACGTTTTAGCGCTACATAAAAAAAAACAGCAGAGGCCATTTAAAATATTATTTATTTATTTAGTAAAGGCACGTAGTTAATATTTTAATGACTATGATTTTGAAGTGGATTTGATTTTAAGGGCAAGAAAAATCGTTTTAGCTCGGAATAGCTTTAGTTTTTTTTTTAATCATATTTTTATTACAAACAATATTGAAAGGAAATGGAGTTTTTTAAGTAAATCATTTATGTTTTGGCCATAATTCTATATTTCTTCATCAAATAAGTTATGGCCGCTGATTGTTATAAGATTTGTTTCGAAATACAGAAGGATTCTTGCTCCCACCAATACTATCTATACATTTACATCATATATATTTTTTTATTTACACATTGCAGATATTTGGCATAACATTTATGCCAACGGAAGTTGCTTTGTTATAGTCTAGCTCACTCACCCGCCTCCGTCTCACCCTTTTTGCCAGAATGTTGCTAGGCTTCTGCTTATTCCGCATAATATTTAACAACAAACGCACTTAAACTCAATTTGGCGCATTTTCTGAGCTACGCAAACAACAACGTAACATTACATAACGTAACAATAACGTAATGCATAAACCTTACCGAGCTAGTTATAAAAAAAGAACCAAACCCCATTTTTATGTCTCGAAATAAAAACGATTTTACGCAAACACTAAAATTTAGTACATGTTGCAAAATACAAAAACAACAAAAAAAAATAAAAAAAAATAAAAAAGAAAACAAAAAGGAGGTAACCCCAAAATAAATAGCCACGCGCGCCAAACAAGCCAAGCGAAAAACCACAAAAATATTACCTATACATATGCACGAAAACATACATTCGAACAAACACACACATACACACTCACACACACACTCTGATACACATGCTTACGCACGCTCACATATTTGAGTTTTTAGAGGAAAAACAACAAAAATACCCGCCATTTAGATGTGCTCGCAAAAAGTTTTCTAATAAAAACGAGGTTGCACCGAATATCTGCTGACCACCATAGCAACAGCAGCAGCATCAACAACAACAACAACAACAACAACAACAACAACAACAAAAACAACAACAACAACAAATCTGTTGTGTCCCTTTTTTGTGGTTTTTCCCAAAAAAAAAATTTAAGATAATCCAAATGCGCCAAGTTATATAATGAAAATCGTAAAAACCGAAATCGGCCAAATATTTTAGTGTTGCCAACTATTGGCATAAATAAAAGACAAACAAAATCAAAATCGATGAGCAAAAAAATACATAGCAATGGTTGTAAAATTCCAGCTTATATTTGCGTAAACAAATACACACACAGACACACACTTCCCATATGCATGCATGCATGTAGCTGTGTTAAATTAAAACCAGAAACAGTGGCGTGGGTAAAATTAATACTGACATGAAAGGTTTTCAGGAGATAGTTGAAAAAAAAGTTTTGCTGTATCTTGGACACACCCGTAGGTTTTGACGTTATCACCATCGAATCTTTAGCACCATCCTTATTCTTGTCCCTATCCTTTCATTTGTTCCTAAGCTTGTCCTCATCCTTAACCTTATTCTTATACTTGTCCTAATATATGTTTAACCTCTTGTCCAAACTCTTGATTAAACCAAAGTCCAAATTCCTGATCTTAACTTTGTTCGCATCCCTATCCTAATTTGTGTCCCAATTTTTTCTCAATCTTTGTCTTGAATCTTCTCCTTAGAGTTTACAAGTCCATGTTCTATTGCTTGCCCCATTTCATGTTCTTGTCCTTTTCCCGGTCTTTTCCTAATCATTGTTTAAGTTGTGTGTATAAATCTTTGTCCTTATCCTTGTCTCAATTTTTTCCCAATCTTTGCCTTAAATCTTGTCTTTAGTATGTCCAAATCCATGTTCTCTCTCTTGCCTTATTTCTTGTTCTTGTCCTGTTCCCAATATTCTCATAATTATTGTTTAAGGTGTACATGAATCTTTGTCCTAATCCTTGTCCCAACCTTGTTGCAGTTCTTTTTCCAATCCATGTCACTTTCATGCCTTAACCTTTGTCCAGATCTTTGTCCTACTCCTTATCTTATGTCTGATCCTAATATTTGTCCAAATTCCTGACCTAATCCTTTTTCTACTCCTTGTCATAATATTAATCAAATACTTATCCTAATACTTATTGTTATATTTTTAATTTTTATGTCTGCTTTTGTATTTGCTAAATTTAGATTATTGAAGGTAATACCCCGAGAGTTCTTATGACGTCATTAATTTTTTTTTTCTTTATTTTAATCGTTTCACCGAAAACCTCAGCTTTACTGTTGTTCCATAAAATTTACCGCAGCGGCATTATAACGCTATATGAAGAGTCACGGAGCTATAAATCCATGCAACATTTTTTTTATTGTTGTCGCATTTTTACTGCATTAAGCAGTTTCCTCCTTGGCATCGTGGCACCACAAAAAGTTTTCATTATAAAGTCAAAGAACCATTCTTTGATGTCGTAAAATAAAATTTTTCGTAGCACTTCTTCTCAGCGAGTAATAATTCCATGTAAGAATGTTGCAGTTTTGTTGCATAAGCTGCTAATTACTTGTCATAATCACGTCATAATTATTTTTTTTTGTTATTTTTATCGTAAGAATTTGTCGCATAAATTCTAAATTTGTGTATTGTTACATTTACCCTTGCAAATATACTCACTTTGTAATTATTCCATGCAACGCCGTTGCATGATTGGTGCATTTTCGGTCCTGTAGCAGTTCTTTCCGCGGCCATAGACATCATGCATTTTTGTCAATTTTTGTCATGAGGGTTAAGAATCATCCTTTCCTAGCGTGTAATACTTTTTACCGTAGCACCTAAACATAGCGCATTATAATTCCATGCAACAAATTTGAAATTTCGTTGCTTAGGCAAATCCCTGCGCGTCCTGCTGACGTCTATATTTTTTTTTTTTTTTTTTGTTAATTTGTCATACAGTCAAAGAATTAACCTTTACTGTGGTGTATTAACTTTTGTCATACAACTTATACTTATTGAGTAACAATTCCATGCAACGCCGATGCATTTTGGAAAAATGCTTTTTTCAACTTCGACTTTTTCCAAAAAGTCTTTTTTTTCTGTATGGAATAAATAATCCATTGGTTGTGCTTTTCATTGGTGTATTAACTTTGTCTGAGTTGCATGGAATTAATATAGCAAAAGTGATGCATATGCGTCACATAAGGCGGTTGCCTAAGGGACTTCATAACGCCGTCAATTTTTTTGTTATCTTTCTCACGTGCCCAAAGACTTCACCTTCATTTTCGTTCCTTAAAATTTTCCGTTACGCCTGTAGTCGCAGAGTTAAAATGTCATTTTTTATGGTTGCGACATTTTTACCATTATGTGGTTGCCACCCCGAAATCATGACGATAAGAATTTTGTTTTTGTATTTAAGTTGTGAGGCGTTATGACACATCTATAATGTCGTAAGACAAAATTTACCGTTGCATGGAATAATAATTTCATGCAACGATATTACATTTCTGTTACATAAGCTGCTATATTCACGACCTGACGACATCAGATTTTTTATATTTTTATTTTTGTCGTAAGGCCTTCATTTTCCTTTTTAAACATTTGTCGTAGCATACATACTCACCGAGTAAAAATTCAATGCAACGTCGTTGCATGAGTTTACCATTATCGATCTTTGAGCGGCTCTCTTTGCGTCCCCATGACGTCAGAAATTTTTTGTCTAATTTTGTTGGGATTGCTTAAAGGAGGTCTTTATTGGTGTATCATATTTTTAATCCTAACACTAATACTCAACGGCTTATAATTCCATGTAACAAATTTTCAGTTGCGTTGCTAAAGCAGCTCATAACGCGTCCCGATGACGTTTTGAATTTTTCTTTTGTTTTTATAATGTAGTCAAAGAATTAAAGAATTACGGCCCTACCATTTTTTAATCATAGCTCTTATACTCAGCGAGCAACAATTCAATGAATTCAAAGCAACGCCGATGAGTTTCGAAAAATTACTTTTTCAACTTTTATGGAAACCTGCGCTGTAAAACGTAACTTCGTCACGACAAAATGCTTAGAATTTGCCAAAATATAAGTATAAATTTAAAAAAAAAATCTTATATTTTTGAATTTTGTAAAAAATGGCCAAACTCAAAAATATATATATATTTCAAAATGTTTTTTTTTATTATTTGTACTTATATTTTGACAAATTCTAAGCACTTTTGGTTTTATAAAATTTTCCCCTAAAGTTCCTTATTTTTTAATAACAAATCGCTTAAGTTTGAACATTAAAAATGTTTTGGACCCACCTTTGCTGATAACTTTTGTTAACTTTTTACAAAATATTTGTAGGTAAGGAACATGATTTTATCATTAAATAGAAAAAAAAAACTAGCCTAAGCCAATTTTTTTAACGTTTCCCTTTTTCGCGTAGTCATTTTTGTCCAAAAAAGTGGAACACCTCTAAAACGCCTCTAAATTATAAAAAATATCAAGAGCGCCAAACGGCGTCAAAAATTAAGGATTTCAGGGAAAATTTTAAGCCACCGTGGAACTTTTTATCTCAAAAATTCAGTCGTTAAGGGGGGGGGGGGGGTTGCTGATTTGATAAAAAACGCCCCATATCTATAGTATTATATAAAATGAAAGTGAAAATTTTTTGTGTCTGCAAAACTCCAAAAGTACTGGTCAGATTTTTTTTAAATAATTTTTAAAATATCACATTTGTGCTACAAAAGGTTCATTGGTTATTTTCTTTACGAAATTTCAATAATAAGTATCTTTAATTAAAGTGTTAAGTTTTTTAAAAAATCATCCAGAATGCCATACGTTGCTTGATCGTTAGCTTTTCATGCGTTTGTGCTGCGAGAGCCTCAATAAACTGCATGTTGCTCTCTACTATACTCTTTTTGTTCTCAGCAAGCACAAAACAACAAAACAAACAAACAAATACATATTATACATACATACTTTGCTGCAATTAAAGCTAATTGGATCGAAGTACATTCTAATATGTTCAAAGTAGTTTTGATGTGGAGAATTAATCTAACACAGTTTTGTTAAAAGCGGATTCACTGACCACCTTATGCATGTTGAGGATTTTTTTGATGAGAATGAGATTCAATCCGACTTGATGTATGTATGTATGTATGTATGTATGTACGTATGTTTATTTGTTTCGCTGCATGCAACTTTTCTACACATGTTTTGACGGTGGTTTTCCTGTAATTTATAAATGAACAAAAGGAACAAAGGGCTGACTTTTTACTTTATAGAATTGACATTGTGTGATTCAATAAGTTTTTTTATAAATAAACAAGAGAACTAGGACGGGCATAGGAAAAGGGGTTATGGCTTGGACCACACAAGTCAAATTTTCTATATTGAATAGCTTTGGAACTAAACGTCGCATGACAATAAAACTCAGAATGAAGTTACTAATTGCCAAAGTCTTTCTACTGGAAAACTGGTATGTGCATTGGAAAAGGGTGGGTGGCCCGATTCTCTATACAGAATAGCTATGGAAGCTAAAATCACAGGACATTGAAACTATTAATGTAATTGTCACCTGGGAGTGATGTTCTGCTACTGGGAAACTGTAACAGGCAGTGGAACATGAGCGTGGTGTCAGACTAAGGGACTAAAAAAAGTTTTGAATGTACTTATTATTTCCAATATACTTGCCGGGTGCAGCAACGCGCGCCGGGTATCGCTAGTATAAATATATAAATAGAACAGCCCCAGCAAGAAAAACTTTGAATTCATAACAAATGCATTCAATATCTTGTGCTTAACTCGTTAACTGCCATGAGGCACATACGGTGTGCCTCAATAAAATGTCCGAGTAGGCTCTGAGGCACAGCGTATGTGCCTCAGTATTTGATTACACATTATAGTTCATGGTTTAAAATTAGTACGTTTAGCAAATCTGTAAACGTAGTTCAATTCCGCATGGCCTGGCATATTTAAACCTATCTTTAGCGCATAATTTTTATACCCCCACGATTAAAAAACCCCTTTTACTGGAGTATATTAATTTTGTGACTCCGTTTGTAACGCCCATAAGGCAGCATGGTAGGTACAGAAAAATAAATATATATATATTCTTGATCAGCATCATCACCCGAGTCGATTTAGCCATGTCCATCTGTCCGTCTATATGTCTGTCCGTCTGTCTGTAATCATGATTGCAGCCGTAATTTTCAAGCTATCATAAGGAAATTCAATATTTAAGCTTTTATCCTAAAAAATAAAGGTCAAGTTCGAAAATTAGCCAAATCGATACAAAACTAATCCTACCTCTTATACAAAGTGAAACAAAATTGCACATATATACAAACAAGGCACAGCACATGTACCTCACGGCGTATACATAAGGCCGTGAGGTACATATGTTGTGCCTCAATAAAATATTTCAAAATTTCACAGAAAAATAAAAAAAAACATTTTCTGATATTTTGTTCGGATTTTCTGATACCAAAATACACTAAATCTGTAAAAAAAAAGGCCCGGAGGACCCGATATTTTTTTGTATGGTGGCAGTGGAATGTTAAGCATTAACATAATTTTAAGCTTGTTTCATACATAAATAGCCCCAGTGATTAAAACAGTAAACATCACTAGCTTAGTGCCTTTATATTCTATTTATGTTTGAATAAATTTTAGTTTCATCGAAAAATTAACTATGAACTATATGCAAAGTCATAAACATTGAAAAAAAAAACCTTAAACCGTGGTGGTGGATGCTCTCCTGCTGGGTGGCAGCTCTACTGACCTCATTGTTTCTGTGTGTGTTCGTTTGTGTGTAACTTTTATGTTTTTGTTGCTGTGGCTAGTGTGGCTGCATTTGAAAAGTGCTGCCATCTGCGTTTTTAAGTACAAATCCATTAAATTCTTATCTGTTTTGTGACTGCGTTTAAGCAGGCCAATTGTGCAGGCTTTTGTGTGCTTGTGTCTCAGTCTCATGCTATGCACACAATTGATCATGTACTAGTATGTAAGTGTGTTTTCAAAATTTAATGTGGTTATATTTATATGCGCCATTGATAGGGTTTTGCCAAGTTTTATATTTTATGTGAAATAATATTTTGTAGAACAAGCAAACTTTTATAGCCTTGGTTTCAATGTCTGCCTGCATCCTTATTTCATAGCACAATTCTGAAATAAAATTTATCTTTAAAAATAAATATTTATATTTATTTCAAAAAAGATGTGCAAAGAGTCTTCTCTAAGCTTTGTATGCAAAACAAAAACACAAATTAATATGATTTAATGAAAACATCCGGTGAGTTTTATTTTTCAGGGTAGGAAATCATTTATTAGGATTAATACAAAACTACCCAAAAATTAACTTTAACCACCCACATTCTAAAAATTTATGCCCAAAAAGCATACTAAACAAACATTTACAAAGGCTATAGCACAGGAAAAACTGGATCATAAACGAGCTCTATATATGAAAGCGAAAAAAAAACAAACAAATTGTATTCAAGGATGACAACGGCCGCAGGTTTACACAAGCCGGATATCATTAAAATGAAGAGACTTCTCACACCCAATAGCCCACTTTGCCACCAACTTAAGCGGCCCGTTGTTTGTTTAAAGCTAATGACCATCATAAATATTAATTTATTTATACCTGGAAGATATAGGCTAACAACATGATGCGGCTAACCAGAGCGATAAGCTGCTCCTGCTGCTGCTGCTCTGACTGTGTCGAAGCAATGGAAATTTTTTATTGTTATTGAAACAGGAACGAGATCCTGTTGCATGCATTATTAATTGTTTTTGTTGAGATCAAATAAACAGGCTATTGGATAAACATTGAAAAATATACAAAAGTTGTGAAGATTTATTTATTATTTAAGGATGGGTCGAAAAAAATCTCCTTATTAGAAATTAAAACTGAAGTAAAATAAAACATAAAGCCAAATATTTAAAAAAAAGAAAGGCAATCTTTAGTCCAATTTTATTTTAAATTAAATTCTATATTTTGTTATTATATAGAAGCTTTTGATCTAGTCAATGCGGATGATGTGGTTGTAATGGTATCTGCCCTGTTTCCCTCCATGCTCAAAGAAATTATGAAAATTTCTACCGGGTGTGGTTTGGTAGTGAGTCCTATAACTGATGCTGTTCACCACAAAAACTATGGTGTACAGATTTGACCTTCCGGGGCTAAATGGTAGTACACTCTTGCAACTCAGCTGTGCCAGATATCTGGAAGTCATTCTTGATTCAAAACTCAACTGGAAAACTAACATTGAATAATGGGTTGAATATATTTGGTAAGAAATGGAGTCCTTAGCCTGAAGTTCTCCTATGATTATGTACTAATCTTACACTGATCTTGTAATAAGACCAATATTACGGTGCATTAATGTGGTGGTCTGCACTGAGTAAAGCATATGTAAAAATCACGGTAGAAATTCGATGATGCCCAAATGAGGTTCAGAAAGTCATAACGCCCCTGATATTTTTTGATCTTCACGTTTATCTAAATACACCAAACACTCCATTCAGATTGAACAAAATCTATGAACTGCAAGAAAAACCAGAAACGGCACAATATCAAGTGTATTAACATCATTGGGATTAATAGCAAAGACTATGCCATTCCTGATCTTGAGTATATGACGACATTCATCATTAGTAAGTTCCCTACCAATGCAGATTATCGCAGTGGGGGTTCAGATAGCGCAAAGTAGATCGTGTAGTGGACAAAAATTAAATCTGTTTCTATCTCGAAACAAAACAAAATGTGTATCGTTGTAAAGAAAATATTTCAAATAAAGTGGATCCAAATTATCAATCCAAGCAAAATAGTGTTTATGGATTTTATAACCTTTTAAAAAAAAAATGTTCGAGAAGTTTACTGTTGGTTTTTTTTTTTTTTTTTTTTAGCGTATAGGGAATATCAAACATTTTTATTTTGGAAAATTGTCCAAATTTGCTATTTCACAGATATTTCTAATTGTCATTGAATTCGTTTGCATTGGAAATGTAAAATTATATTTAATATAATAAATATAACTCAATAAAAAATAAAAGAATACATAATAGTCTTTTCTTTCAATTTTCGTAAAAAAAATTACCGATTTTATCGATCGCTGAACAAACTTATAAATTTTGTTCTGTATAAATAGTACGTCCAAAGGAGGTACCCTTTGGTTTAGCTGTTAACGACCATTTTAAATAAACATACAGTGTATCACAAAAATAAGTATGCAGCGATGCTTTCATTTTGTTTAGTAAAAAAACAAAGCCTAAGCGTTTTTTTTTATTTATATAAAGGTTTAGCTTAACGATAACAAAAAAAGCAATAATAAAATTAATTCATGTTTTGGCTATTTGGCTATTTGGCTGTATCTTAAAAAGGTCTTAAAATACATCACAAAAGTAATCAAACAAAATCTAAGAAAAAAATATTTCATGCACTTATTTTACAGTTTGTATGGTTATTTTATCAATATTCAATATTTTGTTGGGTAGTCCTTGGCTTTTTTTACAGCTTTTAACCTTGAAGGCATAGAGGCCACCAGGTTCTGAGTAACTGAAGATGGAATCTTTTCCCATTCCTCAAGTAGTGCCCTTTTTAAATAATTTTTGTAGTTATGTCATGTTTCCTTATTTTTCTATCTAGATGTTCCCATAAATGTTCTATTACATTCAGATATGGTGATTGAGGTGGCGTTCTGAGTTGTTTAGGAGTATTATACAGTAACCATTCTCTTACAATGTGTGCTGTATGCTTGAGATCATTGTCTTTTTGGAAGACAAATGATCACGAAAGCCCTAATTTTAATGCACTTTGGCTCAAATTATTCTTTAAAATATTAAGATAAACAGATCCATCGTGCCTTCAATCAGAACAATAATTCCTACATCAGATGCCGCCATACACCCCCACACCATTATCGATTCACCACCATGTTTTACTGTGCCAGCCATATTTTGAGGATTAAGTTCAGAATTTACTTTTCTCCACACTTTTTCACGTCCGTCTGAGCCAAATATATTAAATTTGCTCTCATCAGAGAAAATAACAGAATTCCAAAAATTTATATCTTTGCTTTCGTGTAGTTTTACGAAATCACATCTTTTTTTTCTGTTAATGTTATTAAAAAATGACTTTTTACGGATATTCCGACCATGTAAGCCGGCAGTATACAGTACACGACGAATGGTTTGGGGGTTACATGTCTTACCAGTTACGTTTTCAATTTCGGACTGAATTTTTGGGGCACTTGTTTTGGGATTTTTCCCGTACTTTGCGAATAATTGTTCTTCTTTCCTGATCCGTGAATATTTGCGGCCGTCCAGTTCTTTGTTTATTTTTAGGTGTTACCTTCTGTTTTAAATGTGTCTATAATTTTCTAAACCGTGGCACTGCTTTTTCCTACTTCTCTTGCAATTTGACGTTGACTTTTATAATCTTTGTACAATTTTATTATTAAATCCTTCATATCCTACGAAAGTTCTTTTCCCCGCGGAGCCATGATGTAAATAAAAAAAATGTATACGTAAAATTTTATTTAACAATTTTGAATGGTTTTGTGGAAAATATCACTAAGCGCTAATTACTTCAACACTACTCATCTTCATAAATAAGTGAACTGCATACATACTTTTGTGATATGGTTTTTGCTGCTTCATAACAAATGACGCCAGACAAAATAACGGTATTGCTTGTCATCGTGTCAATTCAATTTTGAAAAGAGAATTTATATATTACTGTTTTTGTAAAAAAACAAACAACAAATTTGCATTATTATCCCAGTAAACTAACATATCGGCAGTTCTTCATGTTGGATACTTATTTTTGTAATACACTGTATATAGACTATTTTTTACCATTTTGACCGATTTTCACTAAGATCGGTCAACATTTGTATGTACCGTTTATATTATCATGTAAAAATTTAATATATGTTCAAGGGAGGTAGCCCTAGGGACTGACCCATTTAAATTATTTTTGAAAGTTTTCTTAAGTAGCTTAAATAAACCAAGCTTATCAAGCATACCATTTTATTATGATACTCCTCCATTTTTGTCAAACTTTTGTATGGGTTCGGTCAACTGTATGCCGTCTTCAACATAACCTTTTATACTGATGGGCCCAAGATGAGTTATGGAGTGGCAGCTGGTATATACTTAGACAAACGGGGGGTTTCCAATTGCTTTCGTCAACCGGAATCAGTCATCGTTTTCAGGCAGAACTTCTTGTGATCGGTATATACATAAGTCGTGCCAACACTAACAAGCTACTAGGACAATTTGATAAGTCAGTGACTTTTTGAATACAAACAAAAATTTTCTTTTTCAAAAAAGCGATATTTCTCAACATGTCACCTTTTATATTGATAATTAAAAAAAAAAAAAAACAAATTGGCCATTTTTAGTTATTAAAACCACTTTGACCGAGCTTCTTATGATCAAATTTTGTTCTGTGTATTATTACATGTTTTTTATACAAATTGTCGATATCTGGATCCACTAGTTTTCATACCGACTCCGAACAGCTTACGTACATGTTCTCAAGTAACCTTATAAGATAATATTTACTCTCTAAGGTTTGCCATTGTCTGTAAAGAGTTGCCGACCGATCAGAAAAATTAATTTCTATTGAAAAAATGTTCTGTGTCAGCCGGCGTTCGAACCTGGTCACGAATTGCCACCGAGTGTTTGACGGACTTCTTAAGCCCCTCGATTACGGCCGTCACAATCGATACCAGAGAACTGCAGCGAGTAGTTGTAAACAGAGTTGACTCGAGTGTATACGCATTAATTTGGCTTCTACTTCATATTCATACTCATCAAAAAATGTTGCGGTATTCATAACACGCAACTTAACTCCTATGCTTCATGTTTCATACTCTAACTCGTGGTTGTGAGTAGTCGATATGATCTGGGCTCGCTTCTAATAAGTTATCTTCACGTATTTGAAATTAATGATCATGATCGGGTATGGGCAGAGAGCGCTCTGGGAGCGTTGAGCGTAAGGATTGAGAGCAAAAGCTTATGTAGCAACACAAACGCCAACAACAAATCAAAGACAAAAGAGAAACACAGAAACAACACAGAAGCTTTAAATGTAGTGGTGCCCATACCCGATCATGACTTTTCTAGCATTGCTAACTTTGGCGTAAGTAAAGAATTAAAGCTTGATTTGTTATTATTAAAAACAACATTAAAAACAATTTGGTGTTACCCTTAAACTCTTCTAACAGCGACAAGAACATAGAAAAATACGCAAGTATTCCTAATGAGCTATGGAACTTTTACTTGAGCTATGAGTACTTGGTACACTAAGGGAAAAAAATATTAAATTTATCCAAAAACTTTTTTAATTTATCCAAAAAGCGAGTCATTTTTGCACCAATAACGCATTTACATAAATCGACTACGTAATTATTTAAAATTCATTTAAAAACTTTTTTAATTAAATAAAATATTAAAATATTTAAACAGAAATAATAAAAAAATATATTAAAATTATGCACAAATTTTTTAAATATCTTTTAAAAATTTACTATTTGAAAATAAAACTATCACATCTAAAGAAAATTTATATAAAAAATATTGAAATTAAAAAACAATATATTCAAATATTTCTCACAAGCTGCGTCCAACAATGCCATTAGCATGGTTACTTTATTTTCTTTTTTCGTTCCTTAATATATTATTTTTGACAGTCGGTGCAATATTATGACGCCATATGTCAAAACTAAAGAACGAAAAAAGAAAACAAAGTAACCATGCTAATGGCAATAATAAAGCAAACTAATAAAGCAAAGTATGCAGACAAATGACAATCGGTGCGACACATTCGTAGGAAAATGTCGAGTTGTCACTCCACCCTACATATAATTGCATTATTTCAGCACGCAATCGCTCATACGTACGGCCGAATATCCCTGTTATACTTCACTTGCAACAAAAACGAAATGAGAATTATAAGAACTAAGGTTGCAACTGCAAGAGAACAGAGTGCGATGCTGTTGCTGCTTGTTGGAATATGTGTGTACGTGTGCGATGCTGTTGCTGCTTGCTTGTATGGAATATGTGTGTGGTATAAATAAAATTCAAATACGGGAAAAAAACGAGTTGTAGGGAAAATATTTGATTTATCCACGTAAATATTTAAATAAAATTGATACTCAGGTGTGGATAATGTTAATATGCATTATTTCCCTTAGTGTATGATTCATGGCGTCCGTGGCGTAGTTGGTTAAAGTGCGTGGCCGCTATGTCAACGAACCTGGAGACCCAGGTTCGAACCCCAGCAGCGACAGAAAATTATTTGAATTAAAATAATTTTTCTGTACGGCCGCCACCTCTCTGCAGACAATGGCAAACCTCAGAGAGTAATAAAAATGCCATGTAAAGCTTCTTGAGAATAAGAACATTTCGTTCATCGCCGTTCGGAGTCGGCGTTAAGCCTGTAGGTCCATTTCTCGGTCAATTGTGTACAAACTTAATACACGCACAACACAATTGATCCTAAGAAGCTAGGTCAAAGTCCTTTCAAGGGCTGAAATGGCCAGTTATTTATTTATTTATTTTTATTTTTATGATTCATAACAATAGGTTTGATGTTGATGAGTATTTGGTTGCACTCTGACGTTCGATTGACGAATCAAACATTGAACTATGTGTTATTTTCTGTAGCAAAACTGCTTCGAGTAGTAGTGCTGGTTGTTGTTTGATGTGTACGCACTACTACTCGGTTTTGAATGAATCACTACAAATCACAAAAATGTGACTAGTTGCAGATCACTGATCGATACAATTAGTCTATCGTTTTTCCAATTTTTTTTCCCCCCTTCAAAATAATAATTTGGAAATAGGAAATTGTCACAGGGGCTACGTCTGGAGAATATGGTGGAAGGAGTAGCAGTTCGTAGCCCAATTTATGGATTTTTGCCATGGCGACCATAGACGTGTACGTCGGGGACAATTTGTACCTCCTTTGAATACTGCCCATCATAGTACCTATGTATATAGAAGGTTTAGACACCCAACATTGTCTGAGGGGGTTCAGAGAAGAATATCATATGCTCTCATGAAATAACATCTTGAAGCCCTTGCCAAAGTTTTTTGGATTGTTCAACATTTTCGGCCTGTAATATGAAATGTAGTTCATGCTGGAATGAATGCCTGAAAAGTACGGCAAATTCATAAATATTGATTTATAGACAAAAATAATTAGGTATATCCTTCGCTTCAGTTCTGAGCACTCAGTTTTACTCATCCACTGGTCCTTCTTACTTTTTTGTCTAATGCCGGATTCAAGATTTATTTTCATCAGAACTATTATTGCTGCATTCAAAAAAGGAGGTACACACTTTAAATAAGCACACATCTATAAACCATTTGTTTTCCAAATCTTAATGACCCGAAAAGGCAAAGTAATCAAAGCTGAGTGTTGTTGCTAGCGCATTGGTGCAGCGTCATTAAAGCATATTTTATGGAACTAATGAGCTGCAGCTTATTTAGCAGCAGGTTCTTGTGGCCTTCATTTAGATAGAAGAATATTTATGAGGAAAAGCTTTTAATTACTTTGTGGTTTTATGGTTTTTTTTTCTTTTTTGTTTTTGCTTTATTTTTATTCAAATAGGTTATTTTAGCGTTTTATGCAGTAATTAAAGTCAACCGCCAACCAAAAGCTACCAAAAGTTTTAATTATGACCGGCGTAAACATGACAAAAGTTATGTGTAACATTGACCATGCCTCACCACCCGAGCCCACACAAGAGCACCACCACCATCATCAGCCAGAGTGCTCATGCTTTTTATATTTATTATCCACTTTTTGCAACTTATTTAAAGTTTTAATAAAAATGTGCGCCATTAGCAAGCTGAATGACTTAATAGAGCTGGTCATTACCTGAGCAGCTACCAGCAGGTAGGTAGCTTCGACTGCAACTCACAGTCGCAAGAAAGCTTGATTAATCAAGTATTTAATTGTTAAGAATTTGGTTTTATTGTAAATTCATGATTACGCGCCGCTCATTTAAACCTAATGCTGGGTGATTATTTTTTGGTTTAGGCCAATATATTTAACAAAGTTGCTGTTTGCCTGCCTGTTGGTAATGAAAGCTTTAATGAGCTTTTATATAGCGCTCCATAAGAAGCCGGATATTTGTTGCGTTTATAGAATGTAGCTTGAGCTAAGTAGTCAAGCGTAGTATTTGTGGCCATGGCTAAAGTTTTTAAAAGCTTTTCATTTTCGAAAGCACAATGAAATAAAAAATTAATTTAATTAAAGATTAAATTGAGATTAAAAAGGCAGAAAATCTAATAAAAAGTCTATTAAATGCAACGCATAAAAAGGAAACCCTTTTGTTAGCAATCTACTACATACAGGGTGGTTGTGTATGTTGGCAAGCATCCATATTAAAGCAGCTTTGTTCTTATTTAAAAATCTAAAGACCTAATTTATGGCAGTGGTTGTTAAAAGCATTAAAGCTTATCAGAAAAGTTTTCTTGTGGGTTTCTGGACTAACTCTGAAGTAATCAAATATGTTGAGTTGAACTCATTTATTTAATTTTTTCCCCACTTTCGGTGCAATTTTCTAAGATTTTCACACCCTGTGTGAAATTGGCGGCTATTAAAGTTTACTGATTTCTTATTTCTTATTTTTTTTTTTTTTTTTTGTTTGCTCCCAACCATAAAGTAAAAATTTATTTGGCTTATCTTTGGTTACAATTACTTTCGTTCTTCTTCGTGTGCCTTAAGAACTCCCAAAGGACTCATATTCTATTTAAAGTAATAAACAGCTTTATCAGCCTGTATAGTACAACAACATCGACAAACGAAGCTGTATAGAGCAACAACAACAATAACAACAACAACAAAAACAATAATAATAATAAAATTGCCTTTTTGTTAGCCAGCAGCCTGCGCTTGTTTGATATTTTATTGTTTTGGCACATTTCTGCCGCTCTGCTTGTGGCACAAAATGTTGCCAAAAGTATTTTATTGAATTTTAATTGCCGCACATTTATTTTGCTTTGGCTTGAAAATTGCAATAAAAAGAATTTATTTTGTTTTTACTTTTGCTTTTATTTAAATGTTTCGCTCTGTTTGCAGATAGATGAAGGTTCAAAAATTGTAAATTAATTCTAATGTAATTACAGCTGAAGAGATAGCGTGAAAATTATTTTATACCCATTTATTTATGATTATCCTGCTGACAGTAGATATATCCTTCAGTATATATAAAAAAAAGCAATCTAAGTTTTATCTGTTATATCTTCTCTAAAACTAATGGGACCGAATACTTTTGATTTTGTTGGAATTTTTGGTAATAATGTCAGTCAAAAATGTGATGGAAGCATTGGATATGCCATCAGGGCACTTATCTAAAGCACTTATTCATATTATGATTAAGCTTCCGCGAACACTGTTGAATTATTTGTTGCAATATTCTTTATGCCACAGAATGTCAAACATTTTTTTGTCGGAAAAGTTTTAATACCTCTTTCAAATTTAATGAAAATAAAGAGTAGAATGCAGACAATATCAAAAAACTTAACTTTGTCCAAAGCAGGGGGTTGTGAATGAACAAAAATATGTGGGATGCGGAACGTTTAGCATCGTTGATTTATGAAAATAATGTTATGGTTGGCTAAAATATCATGTTGCTTGTTACCATCACAATTACCAATACCACTACCATTGCTATTACCATTATTATTACCATTACGTTAACCGTAACAATTACCATTACCAATCATTAACATTACTAATACCATTATAATTGCATTAATATAATTTTAAATAATACAACCATTAACATTACCATTACCATTTCTATTTCCATTACCATTACCATCACCATTACCAATACCATTATCATTACCATTGCCACTATCATTAACATTACTCTTGCCATTATAGTGGCATTAATATAATGTTAATTAATATTACCATTAACATTACCATTACCATTACCATTACCTCTACCATTAATATAATAATTACAAATATCATAGCCATTGCTATTATCATTATTAATACCATTACCATCGCCATTACCATTACCATTACCGCTACCATTACCAATACCACTACCACTAACATAAATATTAACAATGTCATTACCATTACCATTGCCATTACCATTACCATTACCATTACCATTACCATTACCATTACCATTACCATTATCATTACCATTACCATTACCATTACCAATACCATTACCATTACCATTACCATTACCATTACCATTACCATTACCATTACCATTACCATTACCATTACCATCACCATTACCATAACTATTAGCATTACTATTACCATTATCATTACCATTACTACTACCATTACCATTACCATTACCATTACCATTACCATTACCATTACCATTACCATTACCATTACTATTACCATTACCATTACCATTGTCATTACCATTACCGTTATCATTATCATTATCATTATCATTACCATTACCATTACCATTATTATTATCATTACCTTTACCATTACCAATGCCATAACTTTAAGTTAACCCTTAACTGATAAAGCTCACAAAAATTTAATTACAAAATTATTTTTTTTTTTTGTAATTATTTGAATTTTGTTTATCTTTTTAAAATTGTTTTATTTCAAATAAACTCTTTTCATTTTATTATGGTCCCACAGACCAAGTGTACCAATGAAGGGTTATCATTCATGCTTTATCATTAATAAACAATTTTTTGTACATTTTTTCAGTCGAAATGCAAAAATGACTTCCTGCTCTTTTCCATCAAGTTTTGTCATACTATTTCGCTTAAAATTAAAACGCGCTTTTTGGAAAAAGTTTCAAAGCTTATTTCGTATGATATCCATGTTACAGCAGTTGCACTACGTTACACTTGTGTGCATGTCTGTGTCTGCATTTAGCCTTACTTGCTTATATTCATGGGCATGACAAGAACTTGCAAAGTGCATAGCATGCATGTTAGTTTCGTGTCTGTGTATCTGTTAGACGTATTTTTTTTCTTACTCCTGTATCTGTGTTGTTACATGTTAGCTTTTGTATTTGTAAGTATGTCTATCTTCGTCTATGTATGTGTGTGTCTATCACTTCAAAGTATCTTGTGTTGAAAAACAACTGTTCATATTTTATGCTCAGCTCTAGATGATATAAATAAAAGTTTACTTGCAAGTTTTTACGATAGCCATGTTGGCAAGGATTGTGTCAAGGATACACACATTTTTTTCGCAATTTATCTCTTAGCAGCTAAGAACTGCTAGCATAAATTTTCAAAAAATAAATCAATATTTAAGCTTAAGAGAGAAGCTATGCATTTAGGGCGCACTTTAAATTGGCTTAAATGCCGTACAATGACCGACAAACTTTAAAAGCTACTTAGAGCAAGAAATTAAATTTTTTTATAATTCCTTGCGATTACATCCTACCCACTCTTAAGTGTCTCACTTGCCAGCGTTTTAAAGTTCTAGCCTTGTTGCTTTGATTATTCTAACAAACGCTTATTTCGTCTAGACGAACTTTTAATTGACAGCATTTTAATGGCTCTGATGAAAATTAATGATCGTACAGGCGACATACGATAGTAAAAGTGCAACTATTAAATGTTAAACAGATATGTCAATATAATAAAATGAAAAAATGACTTAATTGAAATCAAATGTAGAACCAGTTGGTCTGAGTCATAAAACTAAGGGATGCAGAATAAAGGTAAACTTCTAAATTAAGACAAAAACAACTTTTTAATGCAGTGAGGAATGTGCTTTAAATGACAAGCGTAAAGTTTTAATGGCTATCTCTTAAATTCGACCGTAATATGTCAACATTTAATTAATTGTACAGATTGCGTGCATTGGTTAGAAGTGAGACGCATTTTTATCTGATGTCAGATTCTTTTAAAGAAATATCTTTGACAGGTTCTTTAACGTTGAAAATGTTGCAAGAAAACGCTTTAGGAGGTTATATACATAACTCTTGATTGTGTAGGACTTCTCCGATACAAAAAAAGTGAAAATTATTTGTGAAGAAATTGTCATCACACTTCTATATCAAAATAGATAAATAAATCTTATATTATTATAAGATTAATAGCGATATATATTGCAAGTATATTGGAAATAATAAGTAAATTCAAAACTTTTATTAGTCCCTTAGTCTAACACCACGCTCATGTTCCACTGCCCGTTACAGTTTCCCAGTAGCAGAACATCACTCCCAGGTGACAATTCCATTATGAGTTTCAATGTCCTGTGATTTTAGCTTCCATAGCTATTCTGTATAGAGAATCGGACCACATCCCCTTTTCCAATGCACATACCAGTTTTCTAGTAGAAAGACTTTGGCATGCGACGTTTAGTTCCAAAGCTATTCAATATCAAAAATTTGACTTGTGTGGTCGAAGCCATAACCCATTTCCCTATGTCCGTCCCAGTTCTCTTGTTTATTTATAAAAAAAACTTATTGAATCACACAATGTCGATTCTATAAAGTAAAAAGTCAGCCGTTTGTTCCTTTTGTTCATTTATAAATTACAAGAAAACCACCGTCAAAACATGTGTAGAAAAAATGCATGCAGCGAAACAAGTAAACATACGTACATACATACATACATACATACATACATACATGCATACATACATACATACATACATACATCAAGTCGGATTGAATCTCATTCTCATCAAAAAAATCTTCAACATGCTAAAGGTGGTCAGTGAATCCCCTTTTAACAAAACTGTGTTAGATTTATTCACCTCATCAAAAGTACTTTCAACATATTAGAATGTACTTCGATCCAATTAGCCTTAAATTGCACCAAAGTATGTATGTATATCAGGGCAGGGCACCCCATAGCTCACTGAGCTCTCTGTGAGCGTAACTTTTCACATGTACATAAAGCTCACAACAGAAGAGAATATAATTCAGTCGTTCGCTGACGGTGATGCTGTGAGGACCTATGTTGTTTTGCGCTGCGAATTATATGTACACTCGTGAAAAATCAACTTATTGTAGATTCGTAATACTTATGCACATATTTTTTTAGTTTGTAGAATTTTATATTCGTATGTATTAAGGTATTGTTCATTCACATTCCTTATTAATTTTTTAGGACTTAATTTTTTGATTACTTGTTTACTTATTTTATTTAATTCCTTATTATGTACTTGCATATCTTTTGTTATTAGTTTTAATTGTTCGTATATATTAAGGTTTCATATAATTCATTCATATTATCTATCAAGATTCTTTACATTATTCATTCATATTACTTGTATTAATTAATTTCATAGAAGAAGTAATGAACAATACGATGACTAAAAATAAAAACATAAAATAAATAAGAAAAACTTACTAATCCAGATAATTGTGACAACTATTTCGCTCAGTGTGCTCAATTCGAGAGAGCACCAATACTAACAAGACAAAATAAAATGTGACTGTGTTAGAATGCCCAGCCCTGATGTATATGTATTTGTTTGTTTGTTTTGTTATTTTGTGCTTGCTGAGAACAAAAAGAGTATAGTAGAGAGCAACATGCAGTTTATTGAGGCTCTCACAGCACAAACGCATGGAAAGCTAACGATCAAGCAATGCATGGCATTGTGGATGATTTTTTAAAAAACTTAACACTATAATTAAAGATACTTATTATTGAAATTTCGAAAAGAAAGTAACCAATGAACCTTTTGTAGCACAAATGTGATATTTTAAAACTTATTTCAAAAAAATAGGATCAGCACTTTTGGAGTTTTGCGGACACAAAAAATGTTCACTTTCATTTTATATAATAGTATAGATATAGATATAGATATAGATATAGATAGTATAGATAGAAAGATATAGATTATAGCTTATAAATAAGCTCATTAAAGAGCAAATTCCGACAATAGTTCAGAATTATCACTCTAGTTCAGTGTCGACCACAGCAAGAGCATTTGTTTCCTTTACTCTTTCGTGTAAACGTAAAAAGACTAAGTGTTGCTTGACAGTGTTGCTGGTTGACACTGCTCTAGTACCGATTTCTTGATCTATGACTAATATTGGCAAGCGTACAATTATTTGGGTGTTTAATCTTTTCAAATGTTAAGTGTCTGAAAGATAGTTCAAACAGTTTTTTTACCTGTTTTCTATGCAAGAGCAAATATTTTCTATGCAAGAGCTTGATTCTAAATCAAGAGTTCACATAATAGCTGTGGTCCTTGAAGGCACTTTGAAAATAAAATTGCAAGATTATTTGACAACATAAATCGGAAGTGATTAGACAATATAAATCGGATTGATTAGAAAATAATTTTGACATTTTTTAAAAATACAAGAAACAAAAATATTTGATAAGATCAACAGAGACTAAAGCTTAATAATAAATATCAAAAGTTTCCCGTGAGACAAAAGAATTTTCTTTGGTTTCATCAAAGAACCAGTTTTGGGTAGAAAAGTACGTTTACAGCACTTTTTTGAAAAAAATTAGCTGGGAGTGGAACTCGTGTCATTCCTTGTACTCGACCATATATTTCGAGAATTGTTTTATTCTGACTAAAAAAGATATAGAAAACGATAAATTCAGTAATCAGATCATATTAACTGAATATATATAAAATCGAGACCCATTACATTTAATTCTCTTATTATGAAGCGTTGTATTTTAAAACTTTTCAAAATAAAAAACCAAAATTAAAAATATGGCTTCCTTTAGCCTTTATTACTTCAAAAACCTCTTTTACACATGGAAGAAATTAAGTTCTGTAAAATATCGGCGTCCAAATTCTCCCAGGCATTAATGATGGCATTTTGTATTTATGCTGACCAACGTTGTTGTATTGGTGATTGTCAGCATAAATGTGAAAAACCAGTATTCTCCGTAGGTTTTCTTTTGGGTTTAGGTCTGGATAGCACTCTGGCCACTTCAAAGTTTTAATTTTTTTACCCGCGAGCCAAGCATTTGTTTCCGCGCAAGTGTGTATTCGGTCATTATCATGCTGGAAAATCCAGTTTTGGTCATGATGTTGTCGTAAAAATTGTAGTAAACTGCTTTGTAACACAGTGATGTACTCGGCATTATTCATCCTAGATAACAAGAACTGGATTTCCATAGTTCCTTGCGCTGAAAACGGTACCCAGACCATTACTGACCCACCACCAAAGTTCCGTTTTGAGTAGTAGCGAGATTCTTTTCGCAAATCTTGCCAATAAAAGTATGCTCCGTCTGGTCCATCAAGGTTCCATTTTTTTCATAAGAAAATATGACCTGCAAGCAGAAACTTAAATTTTATGCAAATAATACTTTTGTAATTCATTTCACTTATAGAGGACCAATCAGTACCCATATTTTGCTCACCAAATTTCAGTCTCGCGATCTTATGCCGCGATCTTAAGGAACTTTGGAATTACTTTCATTTTAGCTGGACAAATATCAAGACATCGTTGCAACACACGCCAAACTGTTGTTTTTCACACTTTGGTGTTGCAACTTCTTGCCAGACGAGAACAACTGGCTGTCGAGTAACTTGCATCGCGTATGATTGCACGCTCCTCCCTCTTTCATATCTTTCTTTTACATCCGGGTCGTATTTCTTTGCCATATTCTTCCGTATTTTTAAAAAAAATTAGCGATCACGCGTCGGCTGCTTTCAAGTTTTCTTGAAATTTCGCTCACTGAAATGTTTTCAGAAGCCCAAGTCAAAATTTTACCTTTTCTACTTCTGAAAAATTTTTACCACGCGGCATACCTAGGTCAGATCTAACACTATTAGTTGTTATTCTTAAGAAAATGTTACTGTAACTGTTAATTTAATCTTTTTTATTAGAAAAAACTGCGACTGGGTTATAAATATGAGACGATAATTGTACCATCTTAAAATGACAAATCAAACGTCTTCTTTAAATGTAACGGGATTTCGAAGAGCATGACAAAACAGGGCTGCCATCGTAAACTACTAGCCTTACAGTGCTTACTATTTTGTTCTTTGATAATAGGAAACTGATTTTTTAATTTTTATGAAAGAAATCAGAAAAGTGTATTGGGTGGGTTATAAATATGAAATGCACCTTCCTTTTTTTTGTAACCATTTTTACCTTGTACGGTTCCAATTTTAACTGAACTTTTAAAAATACGTATCTGTTTCTAATTTAACTTTTTCATTTGATATCACCACTGAAATCATTCCCCGTAAGCCCACTTTTGATATTCGGAAAAAACAGTAGTCACTTTGATCATATCTGCTAACTACGGTGGATGGAGTAGCCATTTAAAGTCGGCTAATCGTTAAGTTTTACCATTGCTTTTAATATCATGTGAGATGGTGCATTGTCAGTCTTGCAAAGAATAGCTTTTTTTCTGCTTTAATCAGGTCATTTTCGCTTGGGTGCATCTTAAAAAATGATCGTATAATGCTACTTAATATTCGCCTGTCGTTGTTTTATCATTTTTATTTAAGATAATTCGATCAATACCTATGTATGTATGTCAATCAATAGTGATAGTCGATCAATATGCCGTGAGAATCCCAAATAAGCACTGTCGAAAATCTTTCCAACTGACTGTTGTGACTTTGGCTGCTTTGGAGCACTTCTACATGGCCCACCCATTGTTTTGCTTGTTGCATCGAATCATAATGGTGCATAGTGGTGAATTCATGTTTCATCACAAGACATCGATGAAGAACACATTTCGAATGAAGGTTAAATATGGTTAAACATTGCTCAGAATTATGAACGCTTTGCATTTTATGGCTGATTGTTAACGCGGCACCCATCTTGCAACCAGCTGTTTCATACTGAAATTATCATTCGAAATGGAAACCACTGAGCTAGTTGATATCTTTATAGCCTCAACTATCTCTCGCACATTCACTTTCGAATTGTCTAAATGATCATGAATACTGTTGATCATTTCTGCGGTTGCAAACTGCAGGGTGACCTGAACGTTCTTCATCGGAAGCATCTATTCGACCAAGTTTGAATTGAGAAAACCAATAAGTTACGGTTGATTTCGATATCAATGTTATCTACAACATTTGTCAATCCACATTCATTTACAGCACAGTTTTTTTCCATTAAAAGTAATCTTTATCAAACTTCGAAATTGTTACTAAAAGAAAAAAGTTGTTTACTGTAAAGGACTGCCACTCACAAACTACTATATTGCGTTAAACTGGCTCAAATTTTGAAAGTCATCATTTGACAGTTGCCATATTTTGAAAATAGTATCGATTTGAGCAAATGTGTCACAATAAAAACTTATGGAACAACCTTAACAGCAGCACAAACAAATGTCATTGAAATAATAAAACGGTGTGAATGAATTTAGCAGTATTTTAACTTCAGTAAAGTCAAAGATAATATATTTTATAATGTTTTGAATATTCATTTAATTCAACATACATATTTTTTTTTTAATGCAATCATGATGGAATAGTTCCCAAGTAGTTAATTTTCTTCACTATTAAAAGTTAGTTGTTTTCATACAGGT
This sequence comes from Pherbina coryleti, assembly GCA_943735915.1. Lineage (NCBI taxonomy): Eukaryota > Metazoa > Arthropoda > Insecta > Diptera > Sciomyzidae > Pherbina > Pherbina coryleti. The sequence continues at coordinate 61,462,748 of OX030950.1, forward strand.
CATACAAATTTTTATTTTGGCTTAAAACTGTTAATTTTTTACTGCAATGCTGTATTTTCTCTAATTAAAAAATGCAGTTCTATGAACCATGTGTTAAGTTTTCCGTTAAAAAAAAAGAAAAATTGATTTAAAAGTGAGCTTATTCAATCAAATTTTCAAATTGCATTTTCAGCCTTTGGGCAAACTAAGAAAAGTGCAGTCCAAGCCAACGCTAGATAGATTTTTTTCCAGTAAGAGATGGCAATATTTTTATATTTCATTTATACGAGTATAATTCGTATTCCGCATTTGTGCCCGGAACCAACGCGAACTAATCAAATTTAAGCATAAATTTTATGCATTTCATGTGCTGTCTAAGTGGAACAGATTTTTATACATAAAGTTTTTTTTTTTTTGTTTTATTATTTGTGGAAGCGGATGCGGAAATGGAAATTGAAAATAAGCTCTCAACAGCTGAGCCAGCATAAATCGAGAGCAAAACGCCGGAAACTTTCATGGAAACTGGCATAAAACGCAGCTGTTGTGCCATGTTTTGAAGATGTTGCGCGAATGAGTTTCGAGGTCCGGTTGTCATGACTGCTATGAAATGCTGAAAGGCTGACAAATGGCTATGTGTGTATGAGTGAGTTTCCGTTAAAGTGTGTATTTCTTCAAAGGAGGGAATAAAAAAATAATACGATTTATGTTTCTTGAGAACTGTTTTTGCTTCATTTATGATTGCGTTTATTTCCACACTTAATGATTTTTTGAATTTAATGCTTTGAATGTTTTTCAATTTTTTTTTACTTTTTTGCGGATGTTGTGTTCTATTTGTAAATATTTTCAACTGATGGGCTAAGTGTAGCAACGTAATAGGCCACATAATAAAAAAATGGAAAATATTTTTTTTTCAAGATTTTTTGGTAGTTAAAATCAATCAAATTTGGTGATTGTTTATGGTCCTTTAAGTAATAGAATAAAAACAATATATTGATTATTCATATCGTGTGGTTTATCATGTTTTTGTAATAAGCCCTGATATACTTCAAGCAGATTTGTGTTATAGATATATTTGTATAAGCAATATGCCGCGCTTATAGTGCGTGTTCAAGCTGCTACTGGATTGTACTTGCAGATGGAAGCAACTTTATTGAGCTGGTAGTTATTTTACTGCGCGCTTGTTGCTTGTAGATGGGACCAGTTTTTTTGGGCTTGTGGTGTTTATAGTTCGTACTAGCTGTTTGTGGCTGACTTCGGTTTCGTTTTCATATTTTTATTTGGAAAACAATGTCGTCAATTGCGTTTTGCGAAAGAAGTTCCAATTTGTATTGAATTGTTGTAGTTTTGTTATTATTTTGATCATTGTTATTGATCTTTATTTTTTGTGTATACAGGTACGGTACCCTACCTAGCAATATCGCAACTTTTTTTTCTACCTTAATTTTTTATTCCCCACACTCTTTCCATTTCACAAGCCTCAATAACTTCACATAATACATAAAAAAATCTCAAAAACCACCAACAACGCAATATATTTCTTCATACAAGGATAAGATAGATTCAGGACTACGTTCTTTAGTGATTTTTATACCCCTACGTTTAAAAAACGTAAACGGGGTATATTAATTTTGTCACTCCGTTTGTAACGCCCAGAAAGAGGCGTGGTAGGTATAGAAAAGTATATATATTCTTGATCATCATCACCACCCGAGTCGATTTAGCCATGTCCGTCTGTCCGTCTGTCCGCCTGTCTGTCTGTGATCACGATTACAGCCGTAATGTTCAAGCAATCATCACGAAATTCAATATTTAAGCTTGTATCTAAAAAACAAAGGTCAAGTTCGAAAATGAGCTAAGTCGAACGAAAACCACGCCTACCTCCCATACAAAGTGATTTTATCAAAACGGTAAAATCTCTTAGAATTCCATAAAAATCAATATATAGACTTGAAATTTTGCACATCTTTGCTTTGCTATTTAATATACACTCTGAGTATGAAATTCAACCAAATCGGATGAAAACCACGCATACCTCCCATGCAAAGTGCCTTTCTCAAAAATGTAAAATCTCTTTAAATTCCACTTTTTTTCAGACTTTTTCCAGTTCCAACAGTCCCGGATTTTAAACGTCAAAAAATTTTTGAGATCCCCGGATAGCCTTCAAAACCCTGACTTGGTTGATTTTTCCGAACTTTTCCATAAATTTAGATGCAATACAAGAATTAATGAAAGAACTTCACCTTTTCGAGTAATAGTACTTTCAGATAAAACCGAGTTTTCGAAAGTTTTTCACACAAACTTTTGTGAAAATAATATCTTAAATTTGAATAGTTATAACCTTTCATTATTAATATTGAAAATAAATTTGAGTTGAATAACCAACTACAACAACAACGGCTCTGTATAGAGCAAATCACACAGCAGACTATACAGACTGTTTCGTTGGCCGCTATACCAACTCATCAGTAGTCTTGCATGAATTTTCGCTAGTAGTCTTGGATGACTTTTCGCTGTGATCCACTCAAGCTACTAAGGTCCTATTTATATTGCCAATATGTGGACAATGTTACCCGGATGTTTATTTTGACAGAGAGAACGCTTTAACATTAGTAACTAAGTTCTTATTTACTTAATTAGCGTTCTCTCTGTCAAAATAAACTTCCGGGTAACTTTGTCCGCATATTGGCAGTATAAATAGGACCTAAGTAGCTTACGTAACATACTTGGCCTAAAGCTCAAATTTGTTTTCAATAGAAAAAACAGTCAGATCATTCAAAAAATTTTTTTATGTTAGTATTAATAATAAAATATGAATTTATTGAATTTTTTTTATTTTTTTTTTTATGCATAGACAGGGTGGGCCAAATACAATTTGTTTTTTTAAATGCAATAAAATGAACAAAATAAAACTTTTTTATTATGGCTTTATAAGTAAGAGCAAATATTCCCATTAATTATGGAACACAACGTTGTTCAAGTGGCTGCCTAGGCTGCTTTCGCAGTAGCGCATTATGTCACTCCAATTTTCCAATGATATTGGCCTTGGGTGCTTGAATCGTTTCCGTATTGTTAGCATAACATCGGTTCTTCACGGTTCCCCACAAAAAACAGGTCCAAAGAGGTCAATCGCAGCTCCGAGGCGACGAATTGACATCGCCAAGACGGCTGGTAACACGAGTTGGGAATTTGGTGCTCATAAGATCGATTGTGGAATGGGCTGTGTGGCATAGCGTGCCATTCTGCATGAACCAGAGGTCGTCCGAATTCATGTCTTCAATTCCAGTAAAAGTCGGTTAACATGGCTCCGTAACGCCCACCTTTTGACCGAAACGTTGTTCCCAGCCTCATTTTCGAAGAATTATTTATTTATTGGACCAATCCACTGATCACTCCACAATCCCCAACAAACTGTCAATATCTGTGGACACATCGGATTATCGACATTAACTTGAGGGTTTTCCGAGCTCCAGATACAACAGGGGTACAGCAGGTGCTGTGGGTGCTTCATTTTGGCCAAAACTTCTTTTCAAATAACGCAATTTTTGGGCTACACAGCACTCACTTTGGAAATAAGTTTCCAATATTTCCCAACGTTGTTCAAGTGTAAAGTGACTCATTTCTTTATTTCTTTCCGTGGAGGTATGATGCTAACTTTATGTCAAAATTTCGAGCGGAAAACAGCTATCAGTGTCAAAATAACCTATGATTTAAAAAGAAACTAGATGGCGCACCCTGTATACAGTATACATATTATTTTACTTTGTGAAGAACTTAAAATAAATACATGGTTTTCCAATAAGAGGTGTTATTGTGAATCGCTGGCTATTGTGAATCGCTCACTTTTAAAGCTTTTATTCTTTGACATTTGACAAGCAGAAACTACGCCATTACTAAAAATGGAACAATACACGCTTCAACAACGCATTGAAATTATTAAAACTCACTACAAAAATGGTAAAAATCTTGCAGTCACAGTTCGCGAAACTAAAGCATGTTTTGGTCGTCGTGAAGCACCTTGTCGGACCGCAATACAGAAATTGTTGAAAAAATTTGAGCTATTGGGACAAGTTAGTGATGTGAAGAATAAAACCCGTGCACGTCGCTCAAGAACAACTGAGAATATTTATGCTGTAGCACAAAGTGTTGAAGAAAACCCAGGTTTGTCCATTCCTCGTCGTTCTTTGGAATTGGGCATTCCAAATACGTCATTACACCGTATTTTGCATAAAGACTTGGGTCTTAAGGCTTATAAAGTTCAGTTAACACAAGAACTCAAGCCGGCCGATCATCAACAACGTCGTGTCTTTGCTGATTGGGTCCTTGAAATGCATGAAAATGATCCGGAATTCAATCGAAAAATCATCTTGACTGATGAGGCCCATTTCTACCGTGGTGGCTACGTCAACAAGCAAAATTGTTGCATCTGGGGCTCGGAAAACCCAAGAGTTATTGTTGAGAAGCCTCTCTATCCTCAACGTGTGACTGTTTGGTGCGGTTTATGGTCCGGCGGGGTCATTGGACCTTACTTTTTCGAAAATGGGGTTGGATCAGCAGTTACGGTGAATGGATTGCGCTATCGAAAGATGGTTAATAATTTTTTTATGGTCGGAGTTGGATGGTATTGATCGGGACAACGTTTATTTTCAACAAGACGGCGCTACGTGCCACACAAGCAACGAAACCATTGATCTTTTACGGGAAAAGTTTCCGGACCGTGTTATCTCTCGAAGAAGTGATCACAATTGGCCACCGAGATCTTGTGATTTAACACCTTGCGACTTCTTCCTTTGGGGCCACGTGAAAGATAAGGTCTACGCCAACAGCCCAGCATCGATTGAAGACATCAAAGATGGAATTCGTGAGGCTATCGCGGACATAGGGCAGCCACTTTACGATTTGGTTATGGAAAATTTCATATAAAGGATATTGTCCTGTACGCATGGTCATGGTGGCCATTTGGCTGATGTTGTTTTCATTATTAACGGCATTTCTTTATTATGAAATAAACATCCGATCATTTATCTCAAAAAATGGCATTTTTCTTTGAATACCAAAATAACACCTCTTATTGGAAAACTCTGTAGATTTACTTTTTATATAAAAAAAATTTATATAAAGAATCCAGCATGATAAAGCATAAAAAAAAAATTAAACATAAATAACAAAACTGTGCAAGAAAGCCAGAAAGCAGATAAAACTGCTGAAACCCTTCTCAAAAGTAGCTTGCACTTTAAATACTTTGAGCTTTTGCCATAAGATTATACGTTAAGCTTTTTTTCAGCAGCGATTACCATTTTCAGATTCAACACGCACTGTTATCGTCAAAAGCCGACCTAAAGTGCCGAAATCCATCTTAAAAAAATCCAGCGCGATCAAATCTGTGTAAGCAAGCGAGATAGAAGATAAAGCTGTTGAAAACCATCTTGCAGTTGCTTCAAGCTTGTAATAAGCCTGCACTATAAACGCTTCGGGGGTTTTTCATAAAATCATACAGGAAGAGTTTTTTCAACAGAGGTTGCCATCTTCAGCGTCAGCCAATACTATAAACGCGTTCTTAGTTACAAAAAATCAGATGTAAAAAATAAAAGGTATAAATCTTCATATATTTTGAAAAAAAGGATAGCTTTTCAGTGTTTTTAAAAAAAAAATAAGTTCAAATTTTCGATTCTCTTGTGAAAATTTCTACCCAAAAAGGTTCATCAAGAAATTAAAAAGGATACTTTTTGGCTTTTAAGGTCGCTCTCTTATGAATAGCCACCTGTTTTCACTACAGTTGTGCAAATAAATAAATCCCTCGCAAGGCAATCTAAAAAAAGCTGGTTTTCAAATATATTACCACAATAACCCGAATTACAACAAAAACAACAACAATTACATAAAACTTTTCATATTTCTATCGATTACTGTGGGAAACAAATGCTCTGCACAAAAACCATGCCGTTTTATAAGGATTTTGATGTATTTTCAGCTGTTGTTGTTGTTCTTTTTGTTGTTGCTCCTGTAGTAGTTGCTACCATTTTGGCAATATTGTTGATATTGTCAAGCAAAATAATTACAAAATCGCCTAAAAGTATGACAAAACTTTTATTATTCTACTATGTTGCTGTAGCAGTTTTTTGTTGTAGTTGTTGTTGCTATATCTATAATGTGTGTATGTGTGTCTATGTTTTCTTTTTTACTTGGCAACAACGTCTGTTCGTAACTGGAACCATTATAAAATAAAATCAGTACAGTCAACATGCAACAACAAGTTTTTGATATACAACAGCTAGACATTAAATTATAACTTTGATATTGTAGGGTTGCCATTTATTTATTTGTGCCAAATGACTTTTTCATAAACATGTGTAGACACATGTCGTAGCTACAAGCGCCAAGAGCCATCATCATAGATGAAAAAAAAATCGATTTCGTCAAGTCTAAGCTAAGTATAAAAACTTTAACATTTATAACTTAACGTTTATTGTCACTATTTTTATTGCTTATTTCTTTACCTACACGTTCTTCTATGACTTCAGCATTTTTCCTCTAGGCTAGGAAAAACACAAAAAAAAAATTATAAATATAAAAATAGAAAAACTTTTTAACTTGGCATTTAGAGGACAATACAAACTGTTAACCCTATAGCCCAAATTTGAATACACCCACACATATACACATACACACACACACACACACAAACACACCCTAGCACTCAAACTAAGCTTTCAATATAAATATACCTACATTCAATCCATTCCACATACATACATACATGCAGACACAAACTTTGTTGCAGTACGCTTTAGGGAAATTTTGGCAGCCATCGGTGCGATGTCACTTTTGCTGTTTGAACCCTTACGTTTTTGGGTTTTTTGTTTTTTTTTTTTTTCGTTGTGTTTTTGTGGCACTTTTTTTCCACAAAAAGGTAGCTGAAAATGGCTTTTTATCGAAAGTTTCGTTTTGATAAAAGTTTTTTCATTATTACTGTTTTGATACTTGTTGTTGCCACTGCCATACTGGTGCTTTTGTTGTTGTTGTTGTTGTTGTTGTTGTTGTTGTTGTTGTTGTTGTTGTTGTTGTTGTTGTTGTTGTTTTTGTTGTTGTTGTAATAGCTTCTGTTAATAGTATCATAAATTATTTTAAGAGCTATAAAGAAATATAAAAGGTTTTTTAAAGATTTTTTTATTGGTTCACAGAGTACGGACAAATCTTTTAGCGTTAATAGGGTGCAAATAAGTATTTTTTGTTTTTTTGTATGAAAATCTTTCTTTCTGTTGGTCAACAAAGTAAATCAATATTTATTGAAATGGAAAATACATATACGTTCATAAGATACATTCTCGGTGTATACCTGGGCAGATTAAGGGGATCAAAATTTTGGGGGCCTTGAAGATCTTGGAAAAGAGGTCGCATTACATCTCGAATGTAATGCTAGGCAGATAAAATTCCTTTAGTGTTTCAACATAAATATTTTGAAACTTAATGGTTTTAATTTAGTGTATTAGACCCACTCCTTTGTAAGGAACAACGCCAATTTGTTGGAGCTACTGTGTTTAACAATTTCTAAAATAAATATTTACTTACACTCTGCATTTTAAGGTATTTTAACGTAAGAAAGACGGTCTTTGTCAACAAAGAAGGCAGTTTTTCTCTTGTTAGAACACAAGATATTCCTCCATCTTTCTTGTTGTCAGTTCAAATATGCTTTGGCCATCCTTTCCAATCAGCAAGGCCACGAAATTTAAAATTTTTACATAAAAAAACAGGGTCCTGAAAAGGTTTGTGTTTTGTGTTTGTATACCAACAGTGCTCGTTAATTCATTTTTTTTTTTTTATAACAAAGGAACCCGTTTTATATGGGAAGTGACCCTTGGTGAAATTTTCTGAAATTGATATATGTTATTCCATTCGAGCTCCTGGTCAAAAGTCTCAATGGGCACAAATAATGGACAGATTTCGAGATATCGGAAGTAGAAAGTGAGGTATGCCGGACCTCCATTGTAGAAATTGTTGGTTCTAAATTGACTCCTTGCTTTACGTTTTTGACTGATAGGGGATTTTCGCGATTTAAAAATTCTAACCCAATGTCGGAAATGAAAATTTTCACTTCATTAGTGACATCTGACCTTTTAAATGCATCAAAATGACTTAAAAAAGACTGGTAGTTTTCAAATTCGTAAAATAATGCTCCCTCCTTCTCTTGTTTTGTGTGTGTTTGTAAGTGTATGTGTATGTGGGTCGCAAAAAGCTCTACCTGGGATCCGTTGAATTCTTTTTCTCTACTTGTCGATATTCTACAACAACTGTAACTCCCACGATACCACGGTCACTGCCATGGGGTGTTGACTAAACCTCTGCACAAATGCACTCGTTTTTTCCACAACAGTAGATCCAACAGTGCATAGTTCAGAGCTTGACAGAACTCTGTTAGTCAAGCAGAGCGTATCCAAGTCATTTAATAATAACAAACGAACACTGCAGAGCACTCGTCAGCTTCAAATCAAACCATGTTCGCCGTTTGCTTTAACAGAACAATTACTAACAGCGAAAAATGCATCAATCACACCTAACACAACAGAACCTTGGCGAAGTAATTATTTCTACCATTGGCAAATAGAAATTTTATTTCTATTCGCTGAATCCGAATCCGTTTTCAGAATTCCAAAATTGTGAAATTTTTAACCCTATAGGGCTGCCACCTAAAAATATGCTTTTTTAAAAGTTTTAATCACTATTCTACAGTTTTAGGGGGTCGCTGATTTCGAATCTGATGTCAGAATTTTAAAATTTTAGATGGCTGATAGGGTTGCCACCGAATTTTTTTTTATTTTTACGAATTCGATGCTGAGGCGAACACTAGGTAAAAAAATAGGGTCACAATTTTGAAATTCTGACAACGGATTCGGATTCAGCGACCCATTTTTACCTAGTGTTCGCCCCAGCATAGAATTCGTAAAAATAAAAAATAAAATTAGGTGGCAACTCTATCAGCCATCTAAAATTTTAAAATTCTGAAATCAGATTCAAAATCAGCGACCCCCTTAAACTGTTAGATAATGTTTAAAACTCTTAAAGCAACATATTATTAGGTGGCAACCCCATTGTTAAAATATCATACTTTTGAAATTCTAACATCGGATTCGGATTCAGCGATCCTTTTTGCCTAGTGTTCACCCGAGCGCGGAATTTTTTAAACTACAAAAAATGTAGGTGGCAACCCTATCCGCCATCTTTAATTTTAAAATTCTGAAATCGGATTCGAAATCAGCCACCCCCTAAAACTGATAAACACGAAATCTACAGGACCCTAAATGGTCTTAATACGCTTAAGTTTTTCCTACACTTCATTGAATTATTTGGATACTTGAATTATTTGGTTCGGAGCCACACCCATTTGTCAAGTGCCCATCCCAGTACCCTACTTCCCATATTCTACTTTCAAGTAGAAGGACATCACCAAGTAAGAACTCCATACATATTAAGTTTCATTGTTATACGGCATTTACTTCCAAAGCTATTCAAAGACACAGCATAACTCCAAGCGTTCTGCTGTTGTTTACATAACTTTCTAGTCAGTGCACACTTCTTTTTCGAATCGTGCCTAACATTGCTTTGGTTTTAGTTTGTTCTTGTTCTGCTCAAGCGACGAGTGCTCTCTGTAGTGTTAGGCTTGATTTCATTGATGAGAGCAAAACAAAGCTTGCACTACAAACGAGTGCTTCAAAACGCATTTCAAGCGCACTTGTGCAGAGGTTTAGTGTTGACTAATTCACTTAAGATTATCGTGACAGCTAAAGTCCAAAATTACTGGTCCGATTTAAATGAAATAAACCTTAAAATATCACATTTGTGCTGCAAAAGGATATAGGAATATTTTCTTAACGAAATTTTAATTATTAGTATCTTTAAGTAAAGTGTAAAGTTTCTGAAGAAATCATACACAGAAAGTACTGTTGTATTTATTAGAAAACTGATCTTACTTTATAGGTGAATACTCCATGTTTTACGGTACATTTTAATAAAATTGTTCAACGAGTAAATTGTATTGAAAAAATAATGTAATACTAAGTACACTCGAAATTTCTATGAACTCACCAAACTTTGCCAATGCATATAAGAAAAAGATGGCAATAAATGAACTGCATTTGAGAGGATATTTTTTTTTTTTGTTTTTGACAAATAAAACTTCAGAAGTAACTTAAGTCTTGAAGTATACTCCTAATCTTGCAATGATTGAGCTTTCTTTCTTTGCACTTACTTGCTATGCCTTGCAAACTAAATGTACAACAACTAGTATAGCAACAACGCAGCAACGAGTTTTCAACTCTTATGAACTTGGCAAGAAGAAACTTTCAATTTTTCATTGAAAATTTGCCAAAAATTACTCAAACTGTTCACCTGCTGCTCTTCTAACATTTCTCTTTTCTGCTTTATAGGATAGAAGTGCTTAGTTCAACTTAAACTGCATACATTTTATCAGGTAGACAATATAAAAAGTATATTGAATTAATTTGCTAACTGCGGGTATAACTTCTAATTAAAAAAAAAAAGAAAAAGTAGAAAATGTCATATCTCTTGCATATAATTGTTGAAAAACTGATCTTACCTTAAGTATTTATCTTTGTTGCTTTGTAGTTATAAATCACAATTTGTGCGCTAAACTTTTCTCATTTCCACACAAATTTTGTTTTGTGCTTCTTAACTTCCCTCCCCCTCCCCCTCCAGCCAATTCAGCCCTTAACAACTTAAGCAAATAAACAAATATAGGAAGTAGTTATGCAAGAAATATACTATAAATTATAAACTTGCAATAAACTTTGCAATAAGCTTCGACTCTACTATAGTCTACTTTCAGGCAAGCAGTGCAAATAAAAAGCATTTTTCATGCTGCCAGATAGATTGAAGTTATAGTTAAAAAAAAAAAAAAAATTCGAATAAATAAATGAAAAAGTAAGCTCTACCAGCCACAGTTCGGCATGTTTCAAAAGTTGTATTAAGAGCATTTTAAATGCCGAAAATTGGTGCTTGCTTTTTTTTCATTGCATACTTTTGGGCAACTTCAGGAATACCATCTTTGGCTGGATGCACATAATTTATTCATATTCCTTGCCCAGTTCAACTTTTAGAACGAGTAAAAATCTTGTGAAATTTCGATGCGTAATTTAGTAAAAAAACACTTTAACTGTTGTTGATGTTGGTTCGTCAAAATCTGATATTGAGCTAAGTTTACGCACAAAACAATTGCATACAGCCACTAAACTCAGCTATGAAAAAGAGCTCACATAGATATATAAAGTTCACACATAGCCGAATGAGCATGAATAACCACCCAGCGGGTAACAATAGCGCTGAAACACTAATTATGATGCGCTGTTTTTGAAACAAGTAGCGCATCTGTTTTGATGAAACTTCATTTCTTTTTTTGTTCTACGTGTCCGCAAAATCCTGCGAATTTTTACTGCATCCTTGGGAAGCTTTGTGGATGCAGTTAACTTAGTAAACGACGAATGAAGATGCAAAAAAATTTGTCACATGGAGGGATTGAACCCGGGCTGCTGGCATTACAATCGAATAACTTAACGCTCTGCTATTTCCTCGCCTGATTATTTGAGCACAAAATATAGATAAAAATATGAGCTCCACAAATCTGAACTCTGAAGACCGAATCCTCAAAACATACCTAAACTGCGTATAAAATGCCGTGTTTCTAGAAGTGCTTTTTATTTTCCCGCTGGGCAAGAAAACACTCACACAGCTACATTTGAATAGCATGAACTATGCGCCACTTCTAGTGCATTTAAGTAGGCATTTTAAGCTCTAGCATAATCCTTGCTAGGTTTAAATGTACGTTAACGCGTGTTTGTATATATCTGTGTATGTGCTTTAGTGTTTGTTTGCAAATATATAGGCTTGCATGAAGGTGAGTTGCTTGCATTTTCTAGTTAATGTGCAATCAAGTTCGCAACAACAGAGCTAGATGTATAGCTTAAAGCTTGTTTCAATCCTTACAGGTTACCATGCAACAAAAGGTTGGTAGATTTTGCTGCAGCTTTTAATGAAAATAGGATATAATTTGCATCCTAAATGTATTCGAAACAAAAGAACACCAGCCTGTAAAAGCAAACTAGAAACAGCTTATTTTGGTTAATATGTCTGAACTTTACAGATGGTTTTGCATTTGATGCGGCTGCTTATCAAGGTTTATTGTCTTACTTTCAATTCATTGTTGCACTGTTCGACTTCTATACGCCCCTTGAAAAATACAAGTTTGATGATTTCTGCAAAGAAGAATAACAAAACAATCAATATTTTGAGTTCGCGAGCCATGTTGAGGTCTAACAAAAAATAAAAAAGGCAAAAGCAAAATCAAAATCAAAATCAAAATCAAAATCAAAATCAAAATCAAAATCAAAATCAAAATCAAAATCAAAATCAAAATCAAAATCAAAATCAAAATCAAAATCAAAATCAAAATCAAAATCAAAATCAAAATCAAAATCGAAATCAAAATCAAAATCAAAATCAAAATCAAAATCAAAATCAAAATCCAAATCAAAATCAAAATCAAAATCAAAATCAAAATCAAAATCAAAATCAAAATCAAAATCAAAATCAAAATCAAAATCAAAATCAAAATCAAAATCAAAATCAAAATCAAAATCAAAATCAAAATCAAAATCAAAATCAAAATCAAAATCAAAATCAAAGTCAAAATCCAAATCCAAATCCAAATCAAAATCAAAATCAAAATCAAAATCAAAATCAAAATCAAAATCAAAATCAAAATCAAAATCAAAATCAAAATCAAAATCAAAATCAAAATCAAAATCAAAATCAAAATCAAAATCAAAATCAAAATCAAAATCAAAATCAAAATCAAAATCAAAATCAAAATCAAAATCAAAATCAAAATCAAAATCAAAATCAAAATCAAAATCAAAATCAAAATCAAAATCAAAATCAAAATCAAAATCAAAATCAAAATCAAAATCAAAATCAAAATCAAAATCAAAATCAAAATCAAAATCAAAATCAAAATCAAAATCAAAATCAAAATCAAAATCTAATCAAAATCAAAATCAAAATCAAAATCAAAATCAAAATCAAAATCAAAAACAAAATCAAGCAAAACTTGGCCAAGGGTAATAATAAGAACAAGGAGTAGGATAAAGATCAAAATCAAAATCAAAATCAAAATCAAGATCAAAATCAAAATCAAAATCAAAATCAAAATCAAAATCAAAATCAAAATCAAAATCAAAATCAAAATCAAAATCAAAATCAAAATCAAAATCAAAATCAAAATCAAAATCAAAATCAAAATCAAAATCAAAATCAAAATCAAAATCAAAATCAAAATCAAAATCAAAATCAAAATCAAAATCAAAATCAAAATCAAAATCAAAATCAAAATCAAAATCAAAATCAAAATCAAAATCAAAATCAAAATCAAAATCAAAATCAAAATCAAAATCAAAATCAAAATCAAAATCAAAAATCAAAATCAAAATCAAGCGAAACTTGGCAAGGGTAATAATAAGACCAAGGATTAGGATAAGGATATGGAGAACGTTTGGGATAAGGACTTGGTCAAGGATAAAGATAGCGATTAGGACAATGATATGTACGAGGCTTGGGGAACAGATTATAAGAAATTTTAGGAAAATACTTAGAACATGATTTTTACAAAGGTGAGGGCAAGGATGTGGCGGTATTAGTGTGTGAACCACTCGTTACCAATTTGAGACCATATACGAACCCCAGTTCGTACCCCCCACACTTCCTCTGTTAGGAATTTTTTCAGCATAAGTCGAAACTAGCCTTTTTTGAGCTAGAATAAAATTATGGAGTTTTTATAGTAGTCTTCCTGAAGCCTCAATGGCCATTGAAAATCGAAATGCTCATGTAAAATCCAATTAATTTAAAAACGAACTTTAATACTTTTATACATATGTTTCAAAGCTAAAAGCCTTCATTACATTAAAACATTCTTTTTAAAAATTACATTCTTTCCTGCACAGTAAGACTTTTCGACGCTCTAAAGGTCAAGTACCATTGCAAAGTAATATTTTCATCAGCTAGCTTCCTTTTGGGAACTAAAAATTTATTAAAAAAATAAAAATTTATTAAAAAATATGACGATACTTAAAAAAAAAATTTAAAAAAAAAACAATTTCTAATAGTTTGTATAAACATTTCAGGAAAATAATGATAAAACCACACTCCTCTACCACAGAAGGCTATAAAAAGTAATGGCCTATTTCTAATAGGCTATTTTATATTATCAGATTGAAAATAGAAATTGCGGTGGCTTGTACGAGTGGCCTGTATGAGTGATAATAATTTATGACCTTCTTTTTTTTTATCTGGCAACACAAAACCACTAACAAAACTAGTTCATACAGCAAGAGAAAACCACAGGAACACATTAAGAAAAATAAAACGCCAACACTAGTAACAACAATGACAGCACTTCAGCTGACATAAAATACGCCAACAATGCAAGGAGGCGTGGCAACAAATAGTTTTCATAACGATTGCAACATTTTATTCAAATGCATTCGCCACATCGTTTAGGGCTATAAATCATAATAGAAGAAACACACACACACACATCCAAATGCATTTAATATGAGCACCCACACACACAGTAAAGCAACAAAACAAGTGCACATATTTTAATACATACAAACACTCAACAACGTTGTGCTGCATTTATTTTCCACTTTAATGTAATTCAAATGCAGAGATTCCAATTATTTTCCACTTTGCTAGCATGTGTTTGGTCGTGTGTGTGTGTGTGTGCAAGGAAGCGTCTATGTGTTCGTATATGTTGGTCAGGTCAAGCACTTTTTCCTGTGTACTTCTGTGTTGCGCGAACGCGCATAGGTGCGTGTGTGTGTGTAATGACTTTTAAACAAATAGAGTGAGGCCATTAAAAGCAATGCGCCTTCACCTCAAGTTCTTTTAAGAAATTGTAGAAATCTCAGCAACATGCTGAGTTATTGCTATGAATTTTTTAAAGGAACACAAGGTGAAAGAAACAACGAATAAAACAGTTGTGTGCAGCACAAACGAAAATTATAAGGCAAGCAGGTAGGTTAGAGTCATTGAAAAGGAGGAAATAGAAATGAGCACTTTTATGAAACATTAAAAAGAAAAAGAGGCCAACAAAAAGAAAAAAAAGAAACATTTTCATATTTTTAGCTTGGCGCAAATAATGAATTACTATATTATGCAGACGGGGGGAAGCAATAACAACAGCAACAACAACAGAAATGATTTAAAATTGAGATTTATTGTGGCTTAATTGATTATAGAACGAAAGCAAACCATAGAAGCCGGTGAGTAAAGCGAGCTTTTTTTGTAGCTTAATATGTAAAAATATAACAACAACAACAACAACAACAATAGAAGTCTTTAGCTTTGCAGTGGTAGTTCTGTTGCTTGTTTAGTAGTAATTTTGTTGTTTTTTCTTATTTTGGCTACACTTTTGGTGTTGCCATTGCAATCTAGGTGCACACCTAAATACCTACTTTAGCAAATAATACCATAGGAAAAAAAATTGTTAAGAAACTTATAAAAAATATGCATTCATTAAGAATTTTTTCCAATGTAAAATGTTTGCGTGATTTCCGTTTGCTTGCGCGCCATAACTTTTTTCCTAGCTTTTGACTTTTGTTATTTTCATCTTATGTATTGAATTTTTTCTTTTTTGTTTGGTCTTGAAAAATTAAATTGAAAAAAATATGTTTTGTTTTAATTTGCTTGCAACTTGCATAGCTTAATTTTGAAACACATTCAAGGCTTGTTGGCGCAGCACTTAAAATGCGTTTAAAGTTACATATAGGTTACAAATTTTAAAAAACGAATATTTTTTCATAGAAGGAAAAAAGATATCGTTTTCAAATTTTGCACATAAATTTATTAACATTTAAAGAATAAAACAAATTTTTTCAGAATTTTTAAAGCGGTTTTTGACGTCATTTGATTTTTTTTTAAAAAATGTCAAAACATTGATGGTGTGCAGGATATCACCAGTCTGGAACATGTGAGGAAAAAATAAAAAAAAAACAAATTAATCCTTGTTTAAATGGCCATCGCCTGAACTAGGATAATTTTTATCCGCTGAAGAAAAACAAAATGGCGGCCATTTGAATAAAAAATCGATTTTTGAGGTTACAAAATCGGTCGCCATTTTGTTTTTCTTCGGCGGATAAAAAGTAGGCAGTGGTCAGGCAGTGGTCACTTAAATAAGGATTAATTCGTTTTTTTTTTATTTTTTCCTCAGATGTCCCAGACTGGTGATATCCTGCACACCGTCAATGTTTTGACATTTTTTTAAAAAAATTCAAATAACGTCAAAAACCGCTTTAAAAATTCTGAAAAAATTTTTTTTTTATTCTTTAAATGTTAATAAATTTATGTGAAAAATTTGAAAACGATATCTTTTTTCCTTTTATGAAAAAAAATTTCCGAAAAAAAATTTATTTTTTAAAATTTGTAACCTATATGTCCCCTTAAAGTGAATTCACGGAGAGAAAAAATCAAGCATTCTATGCATGAATCAAGTATTCTATGCATGAATCAAGCAGTCTATGCATGAACCAAGCATTCTATGCATAGGGTATCAGTTTACACTCAAGCGTAAATTTTTCAATTCAATCGTTATTTTGCTAGAATTGAGCAAATTTAAAATACTTGATATTAAGAAAAAAACATGTTGAATTTAAGAAACATTTGCTTAAAACTCAAGAATATTTTTTCTACATTCAAGATTAGATCAAGAAGATCAAAGATCAAGAAGATCAAGATAATATTTACTTGCAGCAAGAAAAAATTGCTTAAATCAAGTAACAATTTGCTGAAAACTATAAAAATTTGCTTGATTTGAGAAATGGCCTTTCTTTGAATTGAGAACAATTTGCTTGATTCAAGTAAGGAATTTACTGAAAACTAAAATAATTTGCTTGATTCATGTAAAGAATTTTCTTAATACTATAATGTTTTGCTTGATCTTAGAAACTAAATTTTCTTATTGTAATGAAAATCCTTCAGTTAAGATGTAGAATGTATCATAAAAAGAAAATAACCTATCATAAAATACAACTCGAATATTACACTGCACCTTCGAACCATGCCATAGTTTGTCATTTCGCACCATCTTAAACATGTTTTCATGTAAACATGTTGTGAATTATGAGCATGCCAATACACGTGGAAGTGAGAAAAACTTGCTTGATTGAAGTAAAGACTTTTCTGAAAACTAAAATAATTTTTTACGTTTACAAATATGCCCCTGAAAAAAGTAGTTTCACCACGGTTTATCAAAATTAACCTATTTTCGGCATATCTCCTAAACTAGAAATCGTAGAGAGATCAAAGTCTCTTCATTGCAAAAGTGTTTTTTCAACTTTTAATTTCAACGATGAGAGGCATGGCGTAGATGTAGCATGGATTATCATAATGACCCTATTTTTAGCATATCTCCTAAAAAGAGTCGTAGAGAAGTCAAAGTACATTCATTATAAGGGCGTTTTTTAACCCTTCACTTACTCCAAATATGGCTCTGTAGTAAAAAGGGAGAACGAGAACATTCCGTTCATCGCCGTTCGGAGTCGGCTTAAACATGTAGGTCCGGTTCTCGGTCAATTGTGTACAAACTTTATAACACGCACAATACAATTGATCATAAGAAGCTAGGTCAAAGTCCTTTCAAGGGTTGAAATGGCCAGTTATTTATATTTTTTTAGTAAAAAGGAATCCCCAGATCTAGCATATTTGATCAAAACTACCAATCATTACACTTCAAATATGTACTTATAGGTGTTTCCCAGATGTATGATGTTTTATAAAAATGATAAAATTTTTTGGTATATCTCCTAATATAGTGATTGTAGAAAAGTTGAACGTCCTTCATTAGAAAATTGTTTTTTCAATTTTACTTCAAATATGAACCTGTACGATATAAAGTTGCCCAAATTTACAATGATTTATTAAAATAAAACTGTATTTAATTTAACTTTTTCGGTATATATCCTAAAGTAGATATTTTAAAAACATCACTGTATTGTAACGACTTTATATTTCCTTCGATATATTGCTGGGATAAATGGGCATGTCTGCAGGGTCCTACAATTTTGTGTATCGGTTAATACTTTGGCGTCCGTGGCGTAGTTGATTAAAGTGCGTGGCTTCTATGTCAACGAACCTGGAGACCCAGGTTCGAATCCCAGCAGCGACAGTAAATTATTTGAATTAAAATGATTTTTCTGTACGACCGCCACCTCTCTGCAGACAATGGCAAACCTCAGAGAGTAATCAAAATGCCATGAAAATCTTCTTGAGAACAAGAACATTCCGTTCATCGCCGTTCGGAATCTGCGTTAAACCTGTAAGTCCGGTTCTCGGTCAATTGTGTACAAACTTAATAACACGCACAATACAATTGATCATAAGAAGCTAGGTTCAAAGTCCTTTCAAGGGCTGAAATGACCAGTTATTTATTTTTATTTTTTTTTAATACTTTGGCACCGTTGTTATGACTTTCTATTTGCCGAGATCTATAGCTGGGATAGATCAGAGAGTGTCCAAGGTCATATAATCATTTATTAATTTTGAGACACTGAATTTGATTTTAATATTTGTTTTCTTTATTCTCTGTTATAAATGTTACAACTCTTTAGTATTTATATTGTCCTTGACCTTATATAAAATTGAAAAAAATTGTTACTACTGGATTCAGGATTTCTGATTCTGAATGTTGGCTCTGTCTTAGCTCCGTTGTAACTCTAGGGTCTCACAGTTTTTTTTTCTGTGTGACACAGTGACATAGAGATTATTTGTACAATTTTTAGACACAATTAATCGTTAGGTTAAAGGGTTCTTATCTATCGGCGCAGTGGAAACTCGAACATTTATAAATAAGCCAATACTGACGTGATACTACTACTAAAACTACAAAGGATAATTGAAGAAAAATGTTGTCTGTATAAGACTAGAATTCTTCTTTATCAACGCCATGAAAACTCACACACCTGTTAAAAAGCGAATACTAACGTTATAATATTACTCAATACTACAAAGGCTAACTTACGAATAATTAACGTATGTATAAGACCACAAATCTTCTTTATTCATGTAGTGGAAGCTCCAATACCGGTAAAAAAGCGAATAATAACGTAATATTAATCTTAAAGCTACGAAGAATAATTAAAGAACAAAGAATGTCTTTATAAGATAAGGAAGAAGTGTTCTTTATCATCGCAGTTGAACCTCGAACAACGATAAACAAGCGCATACTTAAGTATTTTACAAAGGTAAATTTTATTCGTAGTTCACCACGTCTTTCTTTAAGGGGACAAATACATCTAAATGCTCAAAAATCAGTAGTTTTTCGTGAATTATTTTGAGGGTGATAAAATAATTAAATCATTTTACACTTTTGACATAATTTAATGACATATGCCCGGTAATAAAAGCTATTTTTACTTTTTATACAAAATGTCGGCGGTACAGTCCCTCCACGAAGGCCGTTTTTGCCAAAGTCGTAAAACGGCTGCCATCGCCCAGCTTTTTCTATGGGTCAAAAATCAAAAAACAAAAATATTTCGATTACTGATGAGTTTAGGCATAGAGTAAATCTATAAAATTGAGAAAAAGTACGAAATAAAAAATTTGGTACACTTTTTAATAAAACATTCGTATTTTCGCCTATTTTTTCGACAGCTATTGCCCTCTTAAAATTGTTTATTTATGCAAAATGTGTAATATTTTCAGATTATTCTATGGGTAATTATGCTGACTAAAATCCCTCTAAATTTCAGCCCGATCGATTAATTACTTTTTGAGCTGCATTGGCAGCCGCTTTTGAAAACGTAGTTTCGAGAAAATCGCGTTTAGAGTTTTAGGACGATAAAACTATTAGTTTTTGCGACTTGCAGATCAATCAGCAATTCCAGGCGCATACAATAGCCCTTCAGCTTCCTCAAAAAGCTGATTATCTTCCAGTTGTTGCTATTTTCTGTCAGTACATTTTACAGAAGGAATACAAGTATTTTACATCTTATGTAACGTAGACACCTGCCGTATGGCTTAATTCTACGTTGCCCCATGGCAGTGGGGTCGTGGTTCAAGGAATTGATGCCTAGGAGATAAATTTTGCAGGACGTCAGTGCCATGCTAATATATACGACGTCCGTCATATCTCTCCTAGGCGTCACTTCCATGACTCCAGGCGCGACCATCGCCCTGTCATAGTAGTTTCAACACCGGTCGCACACCATACTTAAGGGTATATTTAATTTAATAAATATACTGTATGGATAGCAACCAATGCTGGAACGCAACAGTACTAATTATGGATGATTAGTTGGGTCATCATCCACATTTATTGGTGGAAATCGAGACCCATCTAACATCTCTTGCAATGTAAGGCATTGCCACCCGGTTGTTTAGCGCAACTCCACGCCGATCACAGACCTGTTCGCGACATTGAACTACCACAGCCAGCATGATACTCCCCGAAGGGCCAGCCCATCGATAGTCTCCCCGGGCAAAAGGGATTTACTTCAACACGCACTTATCACAACACCGATACATTAGCATTCATCACACTTGACTGTGGTGGAAAAACCACCACTACTTGGACGTGCTACAGCGTAGACCACATCGCCATTGAGGAATGAACTCCTAGCACCAACAGCACTTCATGACTATTCGCCATATCAACACTCATTGATATACTCCTCATCAATCTTGTACTCCGAGGCTACTCAGATAACCTTTCACACTCGGAGTACTCAAATGACACTCCTTGATACGCCTCAGTTATTACACCTTGGGACACCATTACAACTCCTCAATACACCTCAGTTATCACACCTTGGGACACCATTACAACTCCTCAATACACCTCATTAGTCAAGTGCTGAAGGCTACCAAGAAGAACACCCAGTGACTCAAAGCACCGGCATGACACCTCCTCAATACCACCTTAGAATCTGGTACTCCGAGGCTACTAAGTTTAACTTTTCACACTCGGAGTACCCATCTGACACCTCTTTATTCGTCGTTTATACCAGCCATATAAGTCTTCCAAGACTTATATGACTATGCAGGAGACCATACGAATGCATCAGTGGGGACTTGCAACAGTACGTCTGTCGAGAGTAACGACTATCCCCGTGCTAACAAATTCTTTAGGATTATTGCTATTCCCTTGTAGGCATACGCTACCGTTGATCAAGTCAACCGGTCCACCTACTAACCAGAATGGGCGACCAACTCCAGGATCTGGGTAGTCCCTCTACTTTTACACAGGATAGGGCGAACCCGTTGCCTGCGACCATCCTCCTTTATCCTGGCTTTGGACAGGCTGCTCGTGAAAACAGGCGGAGTTCACGTAAACAGGCGGAGTTAGTACATTTTACAGTAGATTTTACATGTATTTCTCCCCTTAAGTAAAAAAGCAGTTCTCTACCCTTTGATCTGCTGATATCTATCTTCCTGTCGGCAGCGCTGTCTGTGTCTCTATTGGGGTTCTGCCGACGTCCCTGTTGGCAGCACTGTCGATGTCTCTGATCCTGCTTACGTTTCTGTTACAACTTTCGACATTTTAATTCGCGGTGCACTTTAGATGTTGACTCGTTCTCTGATATTCACCAACTGTTTTCAATTCTTGCATGTTTTGTAGATGCAATTTCAAGCAACTCGTGGCCTACGTGACTTCTTGTACATTGTTTTTGCTTGCTTATGCTTTTGATTCGATCATCCAACTGTTCTATTACAAGAGTTCAATCTCAAAGCTTACTCTTTTATACTCTCGATATTGAAACCAGCTTGCTTTGTAGTTGCTATGGCAAGCAATGCGTGGCCTACGTGAGTTCGATAAAATTGTTGTTGCTTGTTTATGCGTTTGATTTTAAATCATTCGATCGTCCCGTGGTAAAAGCGCAACTTTACAGGGTGCTTACTCTCATGTATAATATAAAAAAAATTTGAGTTTTAAAGATTTTCTTTTAATTAGTTTATTTCTCTTTTTTTATACATTAAATACAATGAAAATAATATTTTTTTAAAATACAAAGTAAAATATATTCATATAAAAAAAGCAAAATAAAAGCAATACTTCAATTAATATGAGATTAATTTTTAATACTGAGGAAAAATTGGTTATCACAGTGCCTTCATTGGGAAGGTATAATTCCAACTTTTAAATATTTTGTTAAAATTTACTTTATCTTTAGTCTTGTTTGATGTTGCATCCTTGACTGGCTCAAAATATGATTTTTTTTATATATTTATATATGTAGGTATAAATTATAATTCCAACAGATATTTTTCTACTAGAAAGACCTTTTACGAGCTGAAATGATTAAATATATATATTTTTTTTTTTAAATAATATCCAATTAATTTGACAACATTGTCAAGTACAAATTCTACATTTTTTAAACTTGTTGAGTTTTTTGATTAACACTAAGTAGGCCTTTAACTTTTTTAAGTTTATATGTAAATAGAAATAATTTTCAAAAGAAACTCACTATTTTTTGTAAAAACTCATTTAATTTTTAAGCCACTTTAATTGAATTTTTCTTTTTTTCACATTTACCAAAAATTCTCCATTTTTCATTTTCATTAAAAATAATTGAAATAAGCACTTGAGTTTTTTTTTTTTCTCTCAACTCAAAACAAACATAATAACATGCGGCTCAAGATATTACATTTGGAATATCCGAAGTTGCGCCAAAATTAATAACAATATTTAAGCCAGCAGCTAAATAGAAAAGAGAAAAAAAAACATATTTCAATAAATTCTTGTTAGGTGACCGCAATAAGAAAATGAAAAAATAATAGGAGGGCGTTAGCACTACCACAACAACAACAACAACTGACCGAAGTTGTTTTTTATATTTTTTTTATGAGATTGCGTCAGAGCGCAGAAAACATTAGAGACGGCAACAAATTAAATGGTTTTAAAACGCCTAAAATTATGCAACACTAAGCCCACAGTCAGCGGAGTGCAAACAACAGCTCACAACGTCGCCAGCTCGTCATAAAGAAAAACGAAATAATTACGCCCACTGGCGCGACACTAAAGCCCACAATCCTAGGCTCTGACTAGTCAGGCAGCTGTATAAATACCGAGAGAGGTACGTATGAGAAATAATGATGGCATAATTTTAGGTGCCGTCAGTTGAAAAGAACTACTTTGAAGAATATTGCAATAATTTTCTAAAGAATAAGTAATTTCTATTTTTATGCTGCATAAATTATTTATATATTTTCATTATGCATAAAATATGAATTATTTTAAGTTTTTCACTTTTGTTTTTAATTCATCAGATTTGGCTGCTACTGCTGTTTGTTTGTTGTGTGACTGAAGCAGAAAATATGCGCTGCTAAAAATTTTACATAAAAAGTTTGCATTTGAAAAGTATTTATGCGCTGTTATTAAAAATGACAGCTCACTTCAATAGACAAACGCTTAACTTCATTGAATTGAGCTGTTCACAATGAGTTCTTCATTTAAAGCAGTGGGGCCTAAGAAATTTTAAGCGCGGGCCAATGCTTAAAAAAATAAAAAACAAACACAAATGTTGCTCAAAATCAAACAACGTAATTTCAATGCAATAAATGAAAAATTACTCGCCACACAAGTAACGGGACAATCAGCTTCAGCATCGACATCTTCCAGTGTACACTTTTTTATTTTGGCTTTGCATGCATTTGTTTTTGTAAAGTTCGCTTGAAAATGTGCTGAACACTCAACAAGTGCGATTTGTGTTGTTGTTTTCTGCAGGCGTTCTTTGATTTTGGCTCATCGCACAATGCATCGAAATGGTACGAAAATAAGAAAAAAAATATTGTTGTTTTTTTTTAAAAAAGTATGCAATTTAGATCTATATTATTTAGTTCTATAAAATTTAAATTTTTTTTAAAATATCTCTAGTAATAAACAAATGCGATCACTTTATACAACACCCTGTTATTTTAAGAAAATCAAGTAATTTAAAATTGGGTTAATGTTTTAAAAATTACATCATGTTTTTTCTGTTTTTTTCAAACAGTAAAGAGGATTATTTTAAAATGTATTTTGTTTCTGAAAGTAATTTTGTTTAGTATATATTTTGTATAAAAAAATGTTCGTTACCTTAAAAAAAACACCTGAAAACTCAAAAATTTGCAAGTTTTGATAAGTTATAACAAAAAAAAAGATTGTTTGATTTTAGCCAAACTTTTTTGTAATTTTATTTTAAGTATTAACTTTTGATTTCTAAAATATTATTTGCCTTTTTTTTATAAACAAGAAAGTTATGCAGATTTCAAAAAGTGACTTTTGCGAAAAATGCTCAATTTTATATGGAAAAATATTCAAAATTTAGCAAAATTCAAAAATTACAAAAAAGGATTTTTTGGTTTTGACGAAACTTTTTTGTAATTTTATTTGAAGTATTAACTTTTAATTTCCAAAATATTATCTACACCTTATAAAAAGAAAGTTATATTAGATAACAAAATAATTTTAGTAACACAGGGTAATTCAGCTAGTTTATATATAAAAGTGCAATTAAAAGTGGATTATTGGTTGTCAAAACAAAAAAATAATTCAAGCTGAGTTTAAGAGCAAAATGGGTTTCTTGGTCGACAAACCAAAGCCAGGATATGGGTCTACTAACGATGGAAAGACAGCTAGGGGCTTTTTCTATAACGTTGAACTAAGCTCTCAGATAACTGGCATAAACAAAAATTTGATAGAACAATTTTTTTTTTATATATTGAGAGTTCTGACATGTAGCTACCCCATATATCTGAATAACGTCACATTGTTATTAGAAGAAACTAGGCAGTTGTATATAAATTTATATGGCTGGTATTATATGCCGAGCAGTGTTCATAAAGTTCTCATACATGGGTGTGAAGTCATTTCAGCATTTTCCTTACCAATCGGAACATTGTCTGAAGAGGCATTGAAAGCAAGGCACAAATAATTTAGAAAAAATCGACCTAGCCATACCCTTAAATGCTCAAGGATTAAGTCTAATAAAGATTTAATGAAAATATTGTTGCTAACATCTGAGCCTCTCTTAGCATCCAAAAGAACTATTAAATCAAAATCAAATGTAATTATTGATGAAGAAGTTGAGAAGTTTATTCAATAAGTTGATGACCCTTATATTGTTTGTAGTGATTCTAACGAAGAAGTCAATAGCGATGAAAGTCAATAGCGAGATGAGCTTGGTTGTTGTACATATGTATGCACACATTACTTTTTTTACTTTTTATTTCACATTTTCTTAATAAAAATAAGTTACCAATTTTATTTTTCTATTGTAAATAAAATGAAATTTGCCTTAAAACTGATTTTTTTTATTAATACAAATAGGAATATTTATGAGTAACAGATGTACCTCCCATACATAATCATGTAAAAAATTAATATAGGTCCAAGGGAGGTACCCCTAGGAACCGACCGATTTCAACCATTTCTAGAACACATGTATTGCTTAATTTGTCTAATATTTTCATTGAGTTTCGTAAGGATCGGCCAATTTTTGTATATACCTCCCATACAAAATAATGTAAAAAATCAATATAGGTCCACGGGAGGTACCCCTAGGAACCCACCGATTTCAATCATTTTTAGTATACTTCTATTCCTTTAATTGCCTAGCTTTTTGACCAAATTTTGTTAAGATCGCTCAATTTTTGTATGTACCTCCCATACAAAATAATGTAAAAACTAATATAGGTCCAAGGGAGGTACCCCTAGGAACTGACCAATTCCAACCATTTTTGCAGTTTTTCTTAATTAGCTTAAATTAATCCAGCACACAAAATTTCATTATCATAGGAGCACTCCTTCTATTTATGTTCCAATTTTGTATGGATTCAATGCACTGTGCATCGCAAGGAAAAAAATTAAGATAAAAAAAAATTTGCATGAAGGGCCACGCGGGCCATACGGGCCACTACGTGGACATATTTGATTTAAAGCAACTTATTTGCAAACGTTGTATGTAAAGAAGTTTAAATTTCTTTCTATTTTACAATTTCACACTCAATAAGATTTAACTAGTATAACCTTTGGTCGAGATTCGACCATTTAAAAATTGATTTTTTTTTGTATTTTTATTGGAAACATTTTTTTTTTCTTCACTCATATGCAAATGTAACCGAACTCATACCGCACCAAACGCACCACCAGCAGGAAATCACAAAACAGTAACTCAATTCTGATTTTCCATGTTCTGTGATTTTTACTTTCAAAGCTATTCGATATCAAAAATGTGGCTTATATATGCGGAGCAACACCCCTTTGTCCAATGCCCGTCACAGTACACTACTTCCCTTATTTTACTTTCTTGTAGAAATGCTTCCAAAGCTATTTGATATAACAACTTTGAGTTGTATGAGTGTTTCTACGGCCCTTTGTCAAGGAAGGAAGTTCTTACCAAGTTTCATTGATTTGTGACTTTTAGTTCAAAAGTTATACCGAAAATTTGGGCTGATGAAAAGTGCCTCGCCTTTATTTCAACGCCCATCAAATTTAACCAGTGGAATGGAACGTCTGATTTGAGATCGAATTGCCCACCATAGATATTCGGTACACTCCTTTTCCCTCTTATTGATTTAAAAAAAAATTATCAAAGTTGGTTGAGAAACACGGGAGAAAATGTTTCTTAACTGTTCTGCGTTCACCTATTTATATATAGATATATAATAATAATATGTATAATATATAAAGTAAATAAGGAAATGGCTTAAAACATAGATTTGTGTATATAACTTTGGAGTGGTTTGAAATATTTGAAAAATTTTTCACAGAAATAATTTTTTTAAGCTGTAGAACTTTGTAAAAAATACAAAAACAACATTTTGAAAAATGTAATTCTCATCAAAAAAATCATAGGGGGTAGCTCATGATTTTCGATGATAGAAACACTTTATTAAATTATGTATCAAAATGAAGCAATTTTTGCATATAAATGATATGTTATATGAAAGAGTGTGAGAGAAGAAAATAGAAAAAAAATAAAATTACAAAAAAAGAATGTCTGGTCTAATTTTTGAGCAAAAATGTAATATTTAAAAGTGTTTTTGAAAACAGCATAAGAAATTGAATTAGTGAGATAACGGTAAATCTTTTCTTATTTTTCAAAAGTAATTTAATAAAACTTTCAGACAAATTAAATTTAGGGAAAATCGATTGAAAAATGGCTGAAATATTTGCATGCAAAATCAAAATTTGAAATATCAATTTTTTTTTCTCATTCTGAGGCAATGGCATTGCTTATAGAAATGCATTGCATGGAAAAAATCTACAGGTTTCGAAATATCGCAATACTTTTGATGTCATAATAACGGGAAATTTATTTACATACTATTCGTTACTATTCGTAAAATATTAGCAAAAAAGTTTTCGTATACCGTTATTTTTCTCAACCAACGAATTTTCATACAAAAAACGTTGTACTGAAAGCATCTATAGTTTTCTAGATATCACAATAATTTTGATGTCAAAATAACGGAAATTTTTCAAAATTTACTATTTGTAAGCAATTTTACCATCACAATATATATTGACACTTGTTACATGAAATTGTGCTTATTGTAGGGTAACCGTAAACGATGGTGAAAAATATTAAATTTTTATTTGCACATCTTATGAATGTCTAAATTTCTCTCTTATATCATGTTTTTCCATCTCTTATAGTTTAGCTTTTATTTAATTAATGCTCTTTTTCCGCTCATATTTGAGGTCAAAGGTCACCAATCTTATATTCAATCATACTGTGCAGCCAGACCTTTCATCTGATATCACATTTTTAATTTTACCTCTTCCCAGTTCTGAGATCCCTAACTAAAATTGATACAAACTTTCAACGTTAATATTTCGGATCAAAGGTCATGAATTTAAAATCTAACATAATTCGGCACATCTATGGTGCAGTACCTTTCGAATGATGTACGTTTCATTGTCCTTATTCTAAAATAAATATTGAAAAAGTGTACGACAACATTCGATGTTTGCGTATTAATATATAAGATTAGCAATGAGCAAGGAAAGCTATTAGCTTAAATATTATCAATTATAGCCAATTTTGATACCACAAGTGCTTGGCTCGAAATCAGTTAAGTTTAAATACTTGCAGCCAATACGGCGTGGAAAATTTTACTTAATTATATTTTAATTATATCTTAGCCTTGATTCTTTTTTTTCGTACATTTTCTGGGCTGAACGTCGCCATTGACTCCAATGCAAACAGACAAATGCATGTGTAGCTGTGCTGCACAACCACACGCGCAATTGTTTAAACATTATCTCTGTGTCCACTCAGTCGTAGTGCTGACGCTTCTGTAGCATTTACATTTTTGCTGTTTTTCTTTTTTCAGCGACCTTAACTTGGCTCACTTCCGGCTCACTGATAGCGCAGCATCGGTTTCGCTACTTTACGTTTCTGCTACTGCACAAGATGAAAGGATGAACGCCTAAAAGCATGCAATTTCTGTGTTGGTGTTTGTGTGTTTCTGTGTGCATTATGTAGCGGCTTCAGCATCAGAATCAGCAGCCAGGATCGTGGCATGGCAATCAATTTGTTCTGCTTAATGGCGGATTTTTTTTTTTAATTTTTATTTAATATTTTCTTCTGTTTAAAATCTTATCATGACTTGGTTGAGTGTTTTTTTGTATCCTTCTGTGTTCCGCTGCAATCTTGCGCCCTCGTTCAAGGAATTGAATTTTAATTTTTATGAAGGAGCTGAAGGTCACAACACCAGCGCGAGCCATTTACAGTCCAGACGCGTACGCAAGTAATCACCATGACACTTTTTACTTTGAACACACACACACAGTGAACGAAAGTGTAGAGCAATTTAACTTTTAAAGAGCTGCCTTTGAGCTGACTGATTAATGGTTGGGTGAGCTACTTTTCTAAATTATTTAATAATTACTCATTCCGTTGAAGGAAGCATTGTTTTTATTGGCCAATTTTCAAAATGGTGTCGTAGTGTGAAAATATTTAGGATTAAGCCGATAATTAAAAATCATGCACACGTCATAGCTGAAGGCACGTCAACAACTGCTATTTATCTGATCCCAAATGCCTAGTTGGAGCACTTTTTTTTCTTCTTCTTCTTCTGCATTTAAAACAGAACAATGCAAGTATGTCAATGATTACGAAATGAGTTGAGTTGAGCCAGACGCATGATAAAATATATAAATTCCCTAGTTGCCCGTTCTGCAATTTAATTTCAAAACAAATGCTAAGTATTGCCAGGCGCTATACTTTCCTATTATTCTGCAACGACTACAACTACTACTACTTCCACAACTACTACTACTACTACTATTATTGCTGCTGCTAGAACTGCCACTACTTAGAATTGCATAAATTATAAAGAGCTTGGACTCCACCCAACTGATACTTATTATTATTATTTTTATCCTGACGTCCTTGCATTTATTCTAATGCAGCGAACGAAACAATACAAAGGAACTAGCTACTGTAAATGTTGCAACTAATTCATCGAGTGCATCGAGTCGAGTGTGCAGCGGTCGAGTTTACAATTCCCCGGCAGTAGAACACAACCATGACATGCAGGATTGCAGGACATTTGTAGAATTGCATACTTATTACTGCATGAACCCAACATGCGGCTAGCACTAGTCGCATTATTTCTGTCTATCTGTCCAAACTTGCGTTCTATCTGTACTTCTATCTTGTTCCGCTGTCTGTCTTTCTGTCTGTCTGTCCAAATGTCTATTTCACTGACTGGCTTGCTATCCATCCATCCATCCATCCACCCATTCATCCACTTGCTACTTGCTGTCCTTTATGTTCCCACTTGGCTGTGCCCTGCCAACTGCTACTCTTGATGCGTCTCGTCTATTTGCTGCCCTTGCTTGTCTTGTCCAACGCTCGCTGCTTTCATAGCTCAGCACATTTTATATTTTCCATTGTGTCAGCATAATAATAATAAAAATAATAAAAATAATAATAATAAAAATAATATGCATACTTCTAACAGAAAAAGAAGTAATAAAAAAAATTAAAAATAAAAAATAAAACTTCCTGCATTTGCATGACATTCGTTTGAGGTTATGTTGAACTATTTATAGCGCACAAAAATGAAGAAGATGAAGCAGCAGCAGCAGCAGAAGAAGTAGAAAAAATACTCAAACTGCTTCTACTTGACAGAAAATGTTTATCAATTTAAATAGATTGCACTCGAGTGTGTAATAAATACACTTTATATCTAGTAAGTTGGGCGCTGATGTGCCTTGCGGCTGATGATGATGAGGTTTGGCTTAATTAAAAGTGCTGCGGAATGTTTAAGGAATTAAGTTTTACGATTGTGCAGCGCCAATGAGATGTAGCAACAGAAATGTTACTTCTTCATATTAAAAAGGACACTATAACTATACTACTCTGCATACATACTATATACATAGAAATATAATTTCATTAGTAAATATATATTATTTTATTAATTTCATAACAACTACTTCTGAACAGGTCAGAGTGGTGTTTAGGGTATGCCAAACCGGTTCGAATTATTCGGCGTTTCTATTCGAACCGGTTTTTTAAAAAATCGCAATTTTCGAATAATTTGAAAACCGGTTTTTTTGGCTCGAATTATTTGACTGCTCGATTAGTTAAGAAATATATAAATCTTCAATATAAAGGCCTAACCAAAATAGACGAGTTGCTACGTAACGAGTGGAGACAAAAATGTTCGCTTAAATGCAATTCAATGTTGTTACCCAAAATAAGCAAACGTAAACTCAACGAACTGAACGAAAGGATGTGACGGACGAACTTTTAGCGTCTCAACTCGTCAACAACAGCTGTGCAGAGTAGTCTTCTTCTTTTTTCAGACGATTGGAGGTACCATAGAAATAAAATATAAGGAAGTGGTGTTCTACTCACACATTCTATGCGTGTGTTGAAGAATTTTTCAAGCGAGATAGAGCATGATTTTTTAACATAAGCTCTTGCACATCAAACAAAGAAAATGAGTGGTGAAAAAACATTAAAATATTAAATAATTAGCGATTGTCATCGCTATAAATTGTTTTAAAACGAACATAAATAAAATAAAAAATTAAATAAGCATGCGTTGTGCCGTGAAAAGTTGTGAAAGTTCACAAAACACACATAATAAAGAGGTTTAGTTTCACAGGTAATCTTGCTTTATAGTTTGTTGGTTCCCGCCATTTGTGTGCATGAGTCATGTGCAAGAGCTTCTGTCAAAACAAAAGTTCAGCTTCATGAGCGCATTTATTCCTTAGGGTGGCAAACATTAGGGCCCTAATTTTTTTATTTGATTGAAGATAGGTTTTAATCAGGGACCGTAACTGTTATAAATTTCTTCAAAAAAGTCAATAAATAATGGTTATTTTTACCGATTTTTTTTTTGTTTTCTTTTTTTTTATTATTTACTTTTATTTATTCGGTCAAAAATACCAGTTAAAATATGTTTATTTTTCGGTTAAAAATAGAAGTTAATATATGACTTATTGACTTAGAAGTTAATATATGACTTAAATATGCTAATGAGCCGAACGACTAGTCGTACCATATGTGCCGTATTTCACGGGACGTGCCGTATTTTGCAAGATTTTTTTAAGTGTCCTGCCGGGAAAAAATTTGTCCCGTATTTTTGGCATTTTTTGTAAAATACCTATGATTTCAAATACAATAAAAATTAAATAATAAAAATACGTCTGAACACCAAAAAGTTTTCGCCTTTATTTACGATATAACCTAATGCGGCCCTGTTTGAATGTTTTTGTATTTGCATTAACTTCATTGTATTTGTAAAATACTTCATTTCTGTTCAACTTCACCGCTTCCTTATCTCTTAGTTCTTTGGGAGGTACTCGTTTCATTTTGGGTTAAATGTCAAAATAGACGTAAAACTACTCTGCACAGCTGTTGTTGACGAGTTGAGACGCTAACAGTTCGGTTGTTACGGAACAGAACGTCTTGTCAAACCGTTTCGTTTAGTTTCGATAAGATTACGTTTGCTCATTTTGGGTTACAACATTGAAATGCATTTAAGCGAACATTTTCGTCTTCACTCGTTACGGAGCAAATCGTCTATTTTGGTTAGGCCTAAAAAATTGAAAATTTCTTCACACCACTTCTTTTATTTCATTTGAGCGACCCTTTTTTTCTACTTACGTTTTTACATTTCACTAACGTTTGTAACATTTCTTATCTCTGGCTTCTATTTAATTTTGTTTTATTTGAGCTCGTTTAAACATATGCTTTGGTAATTTTTTTTGCTTTCTTGTGTTAAAACAGCTTGTAAATCGGCTGGCGTATTTAAGATGAACATGATTTTTAGTTAATAATGCATTCTTTTTTAAAAAATATATTGAATTATCAACAGCTTGACATGAACTCCGAAGTCTGGAAATATTTAAAAAAAGTGGAAATTCAACAAGGCTTCTTGAACAAAATGCCCAAAAAAAATCTGAAATCTTTAAGAACCAACTAAAGACACAATCATTAAAAGACATAAAACATGTGTTAAAAAGACTGAAAGAAAAACTCGCAGCATACTTCTGCCCAGTGAATACTACCGTTTTCGAATTCATTTATGAACCATTTCGGGTAAAAACGTTCAATTTCGGCAATCATAAACGAACCTTTTTTGTATCATTCTTCGGACTGAAATGCCTCAAAAATGAACCATTTTTTGTTCGGAAATGAGTTCAAAAATAACCATAAATTTTACTTTTTTGTTTGGAAATTACTTAAAAAAAGAACCATAGAAAAGTTATTTTTCGGCACTAGGAAATGAACCTTTTCTAAATCAATGAAGCTGTACTGAACTGCTTTTAGAAATCAAACCTTTTTTTGTTTAGAAATGAGTTAAAAAATTAACATTTCGGAATTATAAATTTTATTATTGCTTAATATTATTTGTAATTACATATAGATGATTTGTATAAAAAGAAATTATTATGATATAACTCATTTAAGAATGCAAAAAAAGAAACATTTATTATTCATTTCTGAACTCATTTATGAACTCAATGTTTAAAATTCTTCAAAATGGAATGAAAACCATGCACATCTCCCATACGAAGTACATCATTAAAAGGGTTACATCTCTAAAAATTCTACAAAATTTTTATTTTAAATAGTTGAAAATTTTTTTTTTTTATTATATATTTTTAAAGTAATAAATTACAATTTTAAAATCTTAAAATCAGCATTAGCTACTAAGGCCTTCCGCTTCTAGTTGTTAAAATGTTTATATTTCAGGTAGAATTCCTAGTCTTTTGGGAAATTCATTAAATTCTAATAAATTATTTTTGGATACATTTTTTAGGAGTTCTATTGTGTTATGTTAAAGGTTGAATTTGTGTTTGATTGCGGCTACTGCGTTTCAGTTGAGAAGATGTTGTATAGTAAAGTTTTCGATGCTGCAGAATCGGCATATTGGCCAAGGGCTTTTGGTAAAAAGATGTTGATTGGTTAAGCGTGTGTGTCCCAATCGAAAGCGCGTGAAGTTGACTGTTTGCCTTCTTGTTGTATCCAGGGGAAAGGTTGGGGAAATTGCATTAGGGTTTAAGGATTTGTAGTGATGGGAGTGTTATGTCCAGTTTTGTCGAGTGATTTCAAAATAATACTTATTTACTGCATTGCGGATGTCATTCTTGTTATATGTGTTTTGTATTAGTAGTGGTGATCTTGTGACTAATTTCGCTGTACTATCTGCGAAGGATTTCCTCTTATGCCTATGTGGCTGGGAATCACACAGTTTGATTTTAGTAATGTTGTTTGATAATAAGTCCCTAATGGCTGAAATTGTATTATCGCTGTTGAAATTTTGCTCATAAGCTTATATGTGAAATAATTTTAGTTTGAAATTGAAGCCCATACAAAGTGACGTCATCAAAATAGCAAAACCTTGATCAATTCAATAAAAACGAATCTATTGACTTAATATTTAACGTCTTAGCTTAGATATTAAGAGTTTATTTTGAGTTTAAAATCTGTTAAAATTAGATAACAAAATACGTCTTTTTCCCCACAGAAAGTGACGTCATCAAAACTATTAAATCCTCATTAATTCAATTCATTACACAAAAATTAATTTTTTGACCGGATATTTTACAAAAGAGCTACGTTTTTTTATACAATATTTTAA
The DNA here is from genome assembly GCA_943735915.1 of Pherbina coryleti. Lineage (NCBI taxonomy): Eukaryota > Metazoa > Arthropoda > Insecta > Diptera > Sciomyzidae > Pherbina > Pherbina coryleti. Next base: position 61,496,882 of record OX030950.1, read on the forward strand.
ACGTATTTTTGATAAAAAATTTGTAAAATTTGATGTTAGGCGCAGTTTATATACAAAGTGACGTCATCAAAATATTAAAACCTTACAATACGTCGTCAAAATAATGACGTTATCAAAATATTAAAACCTTCCTAACTTCGATAATTCTTAAACACTATATAGGTATATATTTTTTACAATTTTAAAAAAAAAATTTAAAATTTTGTTGTTTGTTTATTTTTGATTTTTTTTTTAAATTGTTTTTTTCGTATATAAAGATATCGCTGAATTTTGAATGTTCAAAAATGGTGAAAATTGACAATAGCACGGCTCCGGATCGTCTGGAAAAGCAAAATAAGAATTCATTTGAAAATAGATCCTTACATGCACCAAACTGAAATGAAAATATGAAATATTAAGAAAATTTTGAATCTCGAAAAAAAAAAAAATTGTTGAAAAATTTACGTTATTTCATTCATATTTCGTTCATTTTGGTAAAAGTGTAGAACTTTATTACAAACCGATTAAAGAAAATAAAAATGAAAATTGGCCGATTAGTTTTTTTGCAGTAGTGTGGCAAGTTTTGAAAAATTATGTCTCGAGAAAAATGCGATTAAAGTAAAATTTACTCTTTGCAAGTACTATGGCGCGACGGGTTTTAAACCTTATAGAATCTTTGTTATTAGCGGCAGAGATTTAAAGTCATTTTTAAATATTCTTGAATAGTAAAAAAAATAATTATATAAAAATAAGAATATAAGAATATAAAAAAAAATCTATTTTAGTAGATCCTTTAGGTAAAATATATCTTATTTTGTATTTATATCAGTATCTTCGGTTTGACATCTTGGATCTGCCATCTTTGGCAGATATAGATAAGAAACTTTATATGAAGTTACGCCCGAAACAAAATGGTAAAAAAGCCCGAAATTCATGTTTTCATGATTTTGTCATGTTTTTGGGTGTTTGTGTCAAAAAATGTTGTGTCTCTTTTCCAAATATTTGATATGGAAGAATGACGAAAAGTAGAGATTTGTCTACATTTGAAACGAGGATTTCAGTTATAATACCTATTCAGTCAAATTTACCTTGGTTCGACATAAGGAAACAGATAATGGGTGAAGAAAGGAAAATTTCAGTAAGTCAAATGTAGGCTGCTCTTAGTATGTATGACGAAAAGCTTGCTATAAAAATTTAAAATTGTGGTTAGTGTTATGCCTTTACCTCAGATAAATAAAGTTTTTAAAAAATCCCATCCTCCAAACATTTCTACCATTAAATACAACATTTCAGTTGTAAATGTTGATAAATTTTCTTTTGATTTGAAATGAAGCAAGTAATGAAAAAGGTAGAAACCCAACTGGGATTTGAACCCGTATCCCCTAGGTCGGCAGTCAAGTAAGCTATCACTAGAATACCGAGGCCGCTTCCTCCCATGTGAAAAATTTTCTAACAGAAATACAATTTTAGAATAAGACTCTTATATTCTAATTCGACCATTTCGTACTGCCCCATGAGAGTCTCCGGGTTTCGATGGTATAACTGAAGAAATGTGTAAAAGCATTTGGAAGGTTCTTTCTAAATACCTGGAATACCTTGTTTGGTAAGTGCTTAAGCGATGGTTATTTTCCAAGAGTTTGAATTACAAGGGCAATAGTGATCGTGCTCTTGAAGTCACCGGATAGGCTTAGGAGCAATTCTTGGACCTGTCGGGACATCAGCCTTCTTCATGTGCTTGACAAAGAATGTGCTTGAAATGGTTATGGTGGAACAGCTCCAAAAGTGCGAAAAGCAATTCGGTTTCCGCAAGAGCAAGAGTGTTGAGGATGCCTGGCTGAACGTCAACGGCTTCAGAAATGACAGTAGATCCAAATATATTTTGGGACCATTTATTGATTTTAAAGTTGGTTGTCTTTGAATATTATTCCCTTTTTATTATATTTTATCCCTTTGGGGAAAAGGTATTAGATAGGCTAAGAGAGATGGGTTAGCTAAAAATAAGGCTCTGGCAAAGGTATTCTGGTAGAGAAGCGTGCGTGATAGATGTCAACCAAACAGTAAGGATAGATATTGTTCGTGGCTGTCCACAGTGGTCTGTCTGTGGTCTAGTCATTTGGAACCTCATAATAGATCCTCTATCGCGGCAGCTAGAACATCTGTATAAGTGCTATGCGTTCACTAATGCCCTACTTATTCTGGTACAGGGTCAGTCTCGTGCTGATCTTAAAGCTAGAGCAAATAAGGTTATGGCTGCGGTATACGCATTAGGTACACGTGTAGGTGTTAGACTGACAAGGAACAAGTCTGTGATAATGTTGCTAAAAGTCAGATTATCGCGTGGTCAACATCCATTTGTCAGCCTGGAGGGAGTAGGCCTCAGGTATGCAACTGAAGTCAAATTCTTGGAGATCTAAATGAAAGAACGCATAAAGTTTTTAATGCAGAAAAGTTGAGAGTGTCCATGTACAGTGGTCGGGCAAGTTCACAGATTATTTTGGAGTAACTGGAGACTCAGTGTGAGGGGATGCGTGTCTCATGTATGGATATGGACACCACTATATTTAAAGTTTCTGCGTTGTTCCTGTGTTTGTCTTTTGCCTTTGCTTTGTTGTTGCGTTTTATGTTGCTACATAAGCCTTTGCTCTCAAAGCTCCGCAGCTGGCTCCGAAGATTGCTTCGTGCTCATATCTGCTCATATATGATGGACTTATTGTTGTATGTGTGACTTATGGCTCGCCAGTGTAGGAAGAAGTGGTTACTTCTGCTGTATGCTGCCGGGAAATTCTCTCTGGGGAGACAACTACCTTAGTAAGGTGTATGACGGTGTTCCGTACAGGTTCTACGGATGCCTTGCAGCTGCTGATGGGAGCTCCTAAGCTGGATGAGGTGGTAATACAAGCCATCTTTGGAAGCAGGATTTGTAAGAGTCGTCTCCTCTTACCCATTGATTGGGCTTCGGAATCGTGTAAGTAAGGAATATGAGTTCCATAGAGTGACTACGCTAGAAGAGCTCGTAAATTTTAAATAGCAATCTAGATGAAGTGAAAACCATAATGGTAGAGTCACCAAACGGTTCATAGGTGACGTGTCATTTGTTGAATGTCGTCCAGACTTTGGGTTCTCTCTTATTTTGGGTTCTTCTTCTTCTTTCTAACTGGTATTGGTTCTCTTAATTGATTTTTGCATAGAGAAATCTCAGCACGACTAAAGAATGTGATTGCGGAGTAGTATTTAAAGATTGGTCACATGTCTTGTGCGGATGTCCTCTTTATGAAGATATTCGAGATTTAAGTACCATGGACATAAATTAAGAATTTCAATGAGTCGAATGCACTTGCATCTCGTGAACAAGTTCTTAGGTCAAATGAAATCGCATATCAGGTGATAAATAGACGCTGTAACAGATGAATGATTCTTATGATTATTCTTCTCTACAATAGTCTGTTTTTTGTTTTTCAACTTGATAAGACCTCCTTCTGAGAAGTTGTTCTTTGAGATTATTCTTAACTACTCACCGGAGCGAAGCTGTGATGAGGCTTTGTAGGTAATAGCTTGCAACGAAGTTCGACCAAAGACTTAAATACGAGCAGTCAGCATCCTCTCACTTAGGTCAGGCTGATCGATTGGGATGGCCGCTTACAAAGCAACATGGTGGTTGTGATTTAATACCCTTGTCGCGGACAGAGTTATCCAGCTCGATATAGATTTTAATTTTCAAACCGGGTGACACACGGTGTATTGAAGAGGTGTTAGATAGGCCTCCACTTCTACTAAAGGTTGCAACATGTCATCACAACAAAGAGCTAATTTGGTACCTTTGAACCATCAAAGAGGCACCATCCGGCAGAATGTTTCGGTCCCGTGCTTGGAGTACCATAGCAGTAAGTGACGGTGATTTTTGCAAAAAAAAAATCGTGTTTTCTGTCGAAGCTCATTTTCACATTGAAGCAAAATTGGAAATCCAAAAATCCATTATTGGTTCAGGAGATTCCAATGCACTCTCAACGAGTGACTGTTTGGTGCGGATTGTGGGCCGGTGCGTCATAGAGCTGTACTATTTCAAAAATGAAGACAGAAAAAACGTTACAGTAAATTGAATGCTCTACGGGGACATAATAGATAAAGATGCTGAACAAAGAGGACCTATTCTGTCAACAGAATGGTGCTACATTACATACAAGTCACGAAACAAGCGAGTTATTGTGCACGAAGTTCCCTGTTTGCATAATTCCACAATTAAAAGACACCTATTGGCCACCAAGATCTTGCGATTTAAGGTTGACATTAAGAATAAGGTCTATGCTAACCATTCGCAAACAATTCCAACTCTCAAAGCGAACATTGAAGTCCTCATCACCGAAATAGATTTGCGGACTTCATATCACCCTAATTATGCGAAATAGAGCTCAAATCATTCGAAAAAATTATTAAAGTCCGCAAGAGACTGTCATTTGAAAAATATTTTCTGTTTCATACATAATCCGCATGTATCTTCTTTACAATCAATTAGAAATTTAAGAGTTACGTACAACTTTTGTTTATATATCCTATATAACCCCAACTCCATCCAAAATTTTAAATAATCAAAAACTGTTGAAAAAAAAAAATTGTATTAAAATTTCACTTGAAATAATTAAATTTTTCTTTTCGCTGCTAATTGTATTAAAAATAAAAAGAAACCACATGTCATGTCATGTCAAGTCATGCCATGTTATGTCATGTGGTGTCATTGCGGCTCGGGTTGTCTTGGGAATATCTTCCATTTTTGTATTTTTATTTTTTTTTTTATATTTTTATTTTGTGCTGTTAATTAATCATTTTACAGCTTGCAACAAAGCCAGATGCGAGCGAGTGTGTCACTCCTGCTCATTTTTATTTCATACCCGCCAACTACTACTCTTACTACCTTTACACTGAACGAAATAAAGAAATAGCAGTAATTAATTAGCTAGCCAATAAAAAGCTACAAGCACACAGGAGGGGAAAGTTACACACAAACACACGCAAGTACACGTTGTCACACTTCTTTGCGTGTGTTTCGACTGGGTTGGTAATTAATTTGAATCTTGGTCCGTAAAAACAAATAACTGTTTTAATTAATTACTATAATTAAATGTTAGTATTTTGTTGTTATAAATAATTTATAGAGAGATTTTGCTACGCAGCAGATTTTATGCGCCATAGGAGGGACTTTCTCAGAAAAAGTAGTAATAACTGGAGAACACGTTGAAGTGCGTTTTATTTGAGTAACACGCGAAAATTTCGGGTTTGACTTAATTGATAGTTTGAGCTAAGTCAAAACTGTCAATAAATTTTAAAGAGTAATTTTTTATTAAGACTTACTTTTCTGACATTTGGGTACATTTTTGAAAACCTTTTCAAATGTCTCACATTCACGCACGAGATATCAATCGTATGATATGAGCAACGAGAATGCTAAAAAATATTTGTTGCATACTCAAATGAGACGATTGAGGCTTATGAGTCAGTTCATGAGCCGTACATGGTAATGAATGGCAAACATTTTAAGAGAGCTTAGTACTTATAAGTCACAGATGAGTTACAGGAATGTGTATGGGCTCTTAGGACTTCTTCGACAAAAACCGATATTTTTTTTTAAATCTTTAATTTGTTTTTTTTTTGACAAATGTCAGCCTAGGACATAAGATTAGATGGATCGCAATAGTTTTAAAGAATTAATGGACTAATTGGACAAATATCGATCATATGTTTATTTTTTTTTTTATCCATTGGAAATTATTTTGGGCTTTTATGTTTATTTTATAGAAATTATAATATTTTTGGGCTTTTTTTCTTGGTTCAATACGTTCCACATGGGTTATATGCGAAGCTAGTTGAATCATTGGAACTTTTATGATTTTGTGGATTTCTATGAATATAAGTCACATAGGGTCCCCTGGGATTATCTATAGAACTAGTTGTTTTGTTGGAATTTTTTTGGATAAGTATATTCTTAAAAAAAATCTGTAATTTTCATGTTAGTAGGTTCCATTGGGATTTAATATGGAACTTGATTGTTGTTTGATACTTTTTTGGTCTTGTGTCTCCTGGAAAAAAAAATCTATGTTTTTCAGGTAAACAGATTTCACTGGGATTATTAGTGGAACTTGTTGGGCTATTGCAATTTGTTTGGTTTTTGTGGACTCCTTGAACAGAAAACGCATGAATATTAGTCAAATAGATTCCACTGGAGTTACCTATAAAACTAGTATTGAATTTTTGTGGTATTGAATTTTTTGGGTCTTGTAAGCTCTATGGAAAAAATTCTATAGTTTTCAGGCAGATAGGATCCACTGGGTTTATATGTGGAACTTGTTCGATAATTGTTCGATATGAAAAAAGTGTTCATATATTTGAACATCATCAAATAGTATCATCATCAACAACATCATCATCATCAAATATCATTCAAATAGATTGCACTGGGATTATTTATGGAAGTAGTTGGATTTTTGAAGTTTTTTTTAGTTTTGTGAACTCCTTGGACAGAAAATTTACTACTTTATTTACTTGGAAGTAGTTGGATTTTTAGAAATTTTTTTTTAGTTTTGTGAACTCCTTGGGCAGAACATTTATGAATATCAAAAAGACTTCAACTTCATCAACTATGGTAGAAGTTTAAAAATTTTAAAAATTTTTGGAGTTTTTCCTCTTTGGAAGAAATCTATAATTATCATAAAAATATTTTCCACTCGGAACTATTTAGGCAATTGGGATTTTCTTTCCAGTTTTATGCACTCCTTGAAAAAATATCTATTAATTTCAGGTAATAGGTTCCACTGAGATTATATATGGAATTGGTTGGGTTATTGGAATTTGGGTTTGGTGAGATCCTTGTGCAAACATCTATGAATATCAGTTAAATAGGTTCCACAAGGCTTAGCTATGGAACTAGTTGAATTTTTGGAATATTGGAATATTTTGTTTTCTGTGGACTCCTTAAAAAAATCCCTGAATATCAGTCAAGTAGGTTCCACTGGGCTTATCTATGGAACTTGTTGGGTTATTGGAACTTGAGTTTTGTGAGCTCCTTGTGCAAACATGTATGAATATTTGTTAAACAGGTTCCAGTGGAATTATCTATGGAACTAGTTGAATTTTTTGAATTTTTGGGTTATTCTAATTTTTTGAGTTTTGTAGATTTCATGGACAAAAATTTATGAAAATTAGTCAAATTTTTGGATATTGTTGGAAATTGTTGGATAATTGGAACTTGAGTTCTGTGAGCTCCTTGTCCAAACATCTATGAATGTCAGTTGAATAGGTACCACTGGGATTATCTATGGAACTAGTTGAATTTTTGGATTATTGCAATTTTTTGTGTTTTTATGACTCCTTAAACAAAAATTCCTGAATGTCTATGGAACTTGTCTATGGAACTATGAATATTTTTGGAATTTTTTGTGTTTTGTGAACTCCTTGAATAAAAATCGAGATATAATTATCACTCAAAGAGATTCCACTGGAATTATTTATGAAGCTAGTAGTAATATTGGATTTTTTTGTTTTTTTGAGTTTTGTGGACTCCATGAAAAATTTCTACGGTTTTCAGTTAAAAAATATGTTCAACAGGGACTATTTCTGAAACTTGTTGGGTCATTAGAATGTTTTTGAGTTTTTGGAAAAAATATCTATGATTTTTTGTAAATACATAGATTAGATTTTTCATTTTCTTGGAGTTTTGTAGACTCCTTGGATACAAATCTATAATTATCAGTCGAAAAGATTCTACAAGGATTATGTATGGAACAAGTTTGATTATAAAATGTTTTTGGTTTTTGATTTTTGTGGATTTAATGTTTATTTCAGCATCACCCAGCTTCCATTCATGTTGTATACTAGAGTGGAACGAATTTTTTACCTCATGGACTTCATATGTTTTTGAAAACTACGAGTAAAAAAATAAATTTCTGCATCTTTAGTTTTTTTCTGCGACATAACTTTTGACTGCGCCCGGGGGTTTATATATATCATGCCAGACTTCGTTTTTTTTTTCTGAAATCCAAAGTTTAGTTTGAAAATTAGATCCTAATTTTTTGATGCAAGCCTCTTCATTAACGCATAAATGATAACTTGTCAAGAGTTCCCTATGATAACATGTATGCGCTAGAAGATATTCAGGATCGAAGATCACCGAAATCGGTCATTAGCTTATATCTCCGCTCCTCTTTGTAAGACAGAAAATATGCTCAGAACAAAATTGTAGATCAGATAATTCTCTACAAAAATGCCCTTAACAGTTTTAACACAAAACAAATAGTTTCCACGCAATGCGACTAGATATGTTTGAATAACGCAAAGTAGAAATTTCATATTAACTTTGAGCAGTGCGGAGATATAAGCAAATGACCGATATCGGTGATCTTTGAACCTGAATATCTTCTAGCGCATACATGACAAGTTGTTATTAATGAGCTAATAAAGAGGTTTGTATCAAAAACATTAGCTCTTATATTTTTTTGGATTTCTGAAAAAAAAGTCTTACAATGAAATATATAAACCCTTGGGCGCAGTCAAAAGTTATGACGCAGAAAAAAACTAAAGATGCAGAAATTTATTTTTTTAAGCATAGTTTTCAAAAATATATGAAGCCCATGACGATTTTTTGCTTCCATACATTTCGTTCCACTCTATTGTATACGGCTCCCGAACTGTCTCATGAGCATCAAAAGATTCATGAGCTTTCTTTAATGAGCTTTATGTTTGGTAGGAATACGGAATGAGATCTCATATTCAAAGTCTCACCGAAAGTCTCTAATGGATGGGAGCGATCCAAGAATGATAGAAACAAGATTACGCGTTCCGCAGTCCCGTTATCTAATGCTCTCTTTCTCAATTGACTGCATGACGTCACACAGCACTTCTGCATTACAAAATGAATGCAAATATGCGATCACGTGTGCAAATTGAGGAAATTGAAAATAAATTCTTGCGGAAAAGTAAAGTAAAAATAACTACTCTCCTGTATTAAAAATTGATCTTTTCGTATACGAAAAAATTTTAATTTTTCAAACTTTCACGATTTTTATCTTCTAAGCCACTCGAGATCGATAAAATTTTATTACATCAATAGGCTTAGGAGGTTCATATACATATTTAAAAAAATGAGAAAAAAAAAATATTTAGTATATAGAACATAAATGCATGCAATTGATGTAAACAAAAGTGCTGTGTGACGTCATGCTCCTCTCTCTCTCATTTGTGGAACGTGTAATCTTGTTTCTATCATTCTTGTTCTCGTCCATGAGCTTTGGTAGGCTTTTATTTGTGTACAGAATAGTATGCTCACAAAGACACGCGAGCATACAATTCATTTATATAAATTACTATTTATATAAATAGTACTAAAGATTCCGTACATTTTAAACCTAAAATTTTGTGTCTGCAAACTTCTAAAATTCCCCCATGCGAAATAATATGTTTCAATGAAAGAACGCATTCACTTTCATCTTAGATATAGCAGATTTTTTCTTAACAAACCCATAAAATCAAATAATCTTTGGTTTTTCTAATTGTATTGCAAAATAATGAAGTTTCCAGTTTTATGACTTTTGTACAAAACTTCAATTGATCTATATTTTCAATTTGTTGCACTTCATTATGACGTCATTTTCTGCTAGTGCCATAAAAACCAATCTACTAGACAAAAAAATTACGTCACTCAACTTAAACTGCAGAATTTATGATTTTTGTGCTACTTTCCTTCCAAAAAAGAAAAAAAAAAACAACACTTAAGTACCACTCAAGGATTATGCATTGTTACGAGACAAACATTAAATGTAGAACACTGCAAAAAAAAAAAGAAAAGCGCAGTAAAAAGAAATCAAGTCGCTGCAGTCGCAATCAATTATTAGAGAAGGCAAAAGCAAACTACAAGAAAACTCATAAAATATCCAAAGATTTATGCAAAAGTCAGTGAACGATTTTTAGGTATTGCAAGCCATACAAATGGGGCAAAAAAGTAGCAAAAACTAGCGACAAAGTAGCAAGTAGAAAAATGATTTATTTGTGCTCGTACTTTTCACTACTTTTTTGTTTTTCTTTTCCAAAAAAATAACGCAAAACTGAAAAAAAACCCAAAAAAATCTAAATCATACAAAATAATTTTATATGTTCTTCTTATTCTTCTACTTACAGCTGCAGCAAAGAAGAAGAAAAGAAACACGCTCACACAAAAGCTCTAAAACAGGAACAAGCAGATGAGCTGCTGCTAAATTGCAGCAAAAATAGTACTAAATTTAATTTTATGCTTGCCGCTTGACAAATTCTACAAACAGACAAATCAAGCTGAACGAACAGCTGAATAATTCAGGCTAAACAAGCAGCAATGCAGAGAAAAACAAAAACTCAAAAAAAGCAACAAGGATAATTGCCTTGCATAGAGCATCAAAATTTTGACAGCAACGAACTGATAAAGAAACACAAATAAAGCTGTTTTTACTCTCCAAAAAGCTCGAGTGTTTCTTTGATCCACGCACAGTTCATGCAAGAACAAAGGATACGTTAAACAATCGATTTATCACTGGCTACAAGCAAATAAAAATCAAGAGGGAAAAACAAAATCAAACAAAAACGAAAAAAAAAGAACTAATGTATAAAAATCAAAAGCTAAACATGACAGCAAAATTATTTACACAGCGTTGCAAAAAAACTTAGGTAGTAGAAAAATTGTGTGAAAGCTCAAAAACAAAAAAAAAACAGCAACACAATGAAAAATCTGTAACAAATAACAAAAATCTTCAAAATTGATACAAAACAATAAAAAAGTGTAAAAACGTGAAGAACATTCTAGACATAAACAAGCAAAAAAGACTAAAACTAAAAAATAAACCAAGTGCTAGGTTATAGTAAGAGCTTTTAGTAAAGCAAAAGCTGCATAAAGTGCTGCAAAAAAAAATTTATTTGAAAAAAACTGACAGAGCAGCAAAATGACATCAATGATAATTTAATTTCTTACTCATAAGTACCAAAAAAAAACGCAACACCCATTATTTGCCAACATTTACAGTGGCAACGTAAAGCAATTTTTCAGAGCTTTTAGCTTTGTACACATCATCAACATAGCGTGAAATACGTTGTAACCACAAATGTTAGCCATATCGATGCCATTGAATATGCTGGAAATTCGGATTATTTTACTATGCCTGCCATCGATATTGTTAGCGACGACCTTGGAGCCAGGTATGTTTTAAAAAAGAATTAAATAAAATCATTTTTAAATGTAGCAAATATTTAAAAAAAAAATATTTTTTGAAAAATTTTAAGTTGAACTATTTAGAATGAAATTCAAGATTTATTGCACTGGTCTGCAAGCAAATCCTTTTTAAGATCTTAACACTTGCACCTTAGTTTTGTTTTTTTTTTTTAATTTTTCAGTTTTATTTCATAAGATCTACATATCGATATTATATCTTCAATACGCTTTTTCCATAAAAACCCAATTATTTTTTAATTTTTGTTATGAGTGTAAAAATATCGATCGACGATGGGGTTTTACGTTTGGTAGGCAAAATATTTATTTGTTACTAGCTGATATATCCGGTATTACCAGGGGAAAACATGTAAAATTTTGGTGATCAATCCTCGTTTTAATTTTTTTGAAACTCCAAATAATGAAAAAAACAAAATAAATAAAAAAGTTTTTGCAGTAAAATAAATGGAGATATGCCAAAAATTTTCTTCGTTTGCAAAAATTATGGTTTCAAATATGAAGAATTAAGACATTTTTTTATTCGTTTAGATGATAGCGATACGCCCTAAAGTTTTTTCCCTAAAGTGTATGGAAATATGCAAAAACTAAACTTTCCAACCATAAGAAGTTATGAAGAAAAAACTCTCTAAATTAATTAGGATTGCTCATATTAAAGATCCATTTTTTTCTATCGGTTAAAAATCAAGAGATGCCGAGAAAATAGATTTATAGTGTCAGTTTTGTTTGGAAAGAGATATTGGTATAATTTTTTTTCATATAAATTTTTATTGGAGCTGAGCTGTTTCACAAAAAGAATAAAAACAACTTTAAAAAAAAAATAACTTTATGATGACAGTTAATAAACAGTTAATAAAATTTTTTGTAAAACTGGAACGACTTTTAATACTTAATGCTATGTCATGTAGCATTATTCATGACAAAAGGTAGTCAAAATTTAATTTTGAGTTTTTATTATTTTAACAAAAAAAAAAAAAACAACTCCTGTGCCATTTTTTTAATAAAAAATCAATATTTTGGACCTTTATTGAAAAAATATTAAAAATATATACGCTTCGATAATAGCATGATCAAGCCGATTTTATTTAATAAGTCACTCAAAAAAAAGCTTTTTTTCAAACGATCGTTCATACGGCCTTAACTAGTTTCAAAATGTCAGTTTTACTTGTTTACATTTTGAAAGAAATTAATTTTTAAAAAGCTTTAAATAGTAAAAACTAATATCACGTTCAAACCGAGCATTTAATTATGTTAAATCAATTTAATGAAGTTAAATTGAAAAACGAGTTCTCAAATTAAGTTCTAATGAAGTTATATGCATACAATTGTTGTTGGAAATTTAACGTGTTAAATGCTTTAACACTTTTCGAAACACGTTAAATCACTGTTTTGTGGTCTTACTAACTTCAGAAAAGCTATTTTTGCTTTTTAAACGCAACCAAATCTGAAATGAGCTTTTTAATTTGAAGCTTTTAATGTAAACAAATAAATTCTTTGAAAAATTTTTCTTAATTCTTTGATAAATTTTTGAATTTTTTTTATTGTTTTTAATTTTTTGTTTTTTATATTTTTTAATAAACAATTTTTTATTTATTGCGTCCCAAAGGCAAAAAAAATACTTAGGACAAAATATAAAAATAAAAAGAGAATAAATAACTGGCCATTTCAGCCCTTGAAAGGACTTTGACCTAGCTTCTTATGATCAATTGTCTTGTGCGTGTTATTAAGTTTGTGCACAATTGACCGAGAACCGGACCAACATGTTTAACGCCGACTCCGAACGGCGATAAACGGAATGTTCTTGTTCTTAAGAAGCTTTACATGGCGTTTTGATTACTCTCTGAGGTTTGCCATTGTATGCAGAGAGGTGACGGTCGTACAAAAAAATTATTTTAATTGAAATAATTTTCTGTCGCTGCTGGGGTTCGAACCTGGGTCTCCAGGTTCGTTGTCATAGCGGCCACGCCCTTTAAACAACTATGCCACGGAAGCCACGACAAAATATGATATCTTAAATAATCATATAAATAACAAATCATAAAAATAAGAACCCAATTAACCGTAAGCGTTAACACCCTTAACAGTTTTGATCAATTCGATTGTTTAAAAGTTTTACTTGTTTTTAATAAGAAATCTAAACATCGAAGAACTGTGCAACAGAAAGCTTACACAACAGCTTTTTCTCTCAGTGAAGAAGCTTAAAGCTCTCTAACACAGGCTCAAAAATATCTATGTTGTAGAACAGTGGTGATCAACGCACGGTTCAAACAACAACAAAGAGAGCTTTCCGAGTGCACAGCTTTTTGCAACATTTGGTGCAAGGAAATCTTGTCGATTGTTGGATTTTCAATGTTATAATTTCTTTTATTATTTTTGTGTTTTTTTTCGCTATTTTAACTCAGAAAATATCAAGCAAAAATGTATAAATGCTTTTCCTGAAACATTGCAATATATTTACGTATATTAATAAATAAAACAGCGAACGACCCCCACACTACATGAACGCTCAAAGCATACTGACCCGAAATTTAAAGCACAGCAAAAGCTCAACAACACACGATGCCCGTGGGCCAGTGATGTGATTTGGTGGGATTTCGGGCTCATTTTGGGATATTTAACCAATTTGAGAACGTTCGGGATTTCGGATACTTAGGTGGGATTTTCTACTGAGTCATAATTTTGAAAAGTTTAAGTACTTTAGAAAAGAACTGATTGGCATCCCTTTTTTGTAATCTTTTACGATTCTTCGTTCAATTGGTGTTTCATTGATTCTAAATATGTATATTCAATAGGCCCATAACTTGATTCTGATTAAATGCATCTGTCATTCATCTGCACTGGTTTTAAAAACAGGATAAATTTGTTTGCCGGATGGATGCGAAATAGTTTTAACTTTCTACTGCACAGAAAGCCATATATGGCTTTTCATTTTAAATTTCTAATTTCCAACGGATATTAGCAGTTACAAAAAAGAACAGTTATTTAAATGCATTAGTATACACCAGAGTGTCCTTTATTTTGCGATTTTTGGAAATGCTAAGGGGCTGAAAGGTTTTTTTATGCGTTTTTATTTTCTAAGAACGAAACTAAAAAAATTTTTTTTTACGACAACGTTTACCCGTGCCAATCAGGCCCGAAAGTTTCGAAAAAATGCCAATATTAGATCATATTTGCACAAATTAAAAAAAAATCTTTTCTCTACTTTTTTTAAATGTTTTACATTTTTTGAACAACTACATAAGAAATATGATATCTACAAAGTTTTTTTATGGTGGGCGTGGTTACCGCCCCTGCTGCGTCGAAATTTCTCCCGCAGCCTTTTCCCACTTTTTCATGAAATTAGTGCAATTTAGGTATTAATATCAACAATAAATAAATACATTTTTATTATGCTAAAAGTATGATTACATTTCATTAAATTCACATTATGTACATACAAAAATTAACAATAAATTAAAAAACTAGTATTTTACCCTGCGGCGGGCGCGCAACAAGCTAATACCTACAAGCAGTATTATTGCGGCTTTTCAACCGAAAACATAGTTTTTTTTTATAAATAAAAAATATCAAAATCCAAAAATGTATGCCTCCGACGCAGCAGGGGCGGTAACCACGCCCACCATAAAAAAACTTTGTAGATATCATATTTCTTATGTATGTGTTCCAAAAAATGAAAAACATTTAAAAAAGCAGAGAAAAGATTTTTTTTTAATTTGTGCAAATATGGTCTAATATTGGCATTTTTTCGAAACTTTCGAGCCCGATTGGCACGGGTAAACGTTGTCGTAAAAAACATTTTTTTAGTTTCGTTCTTAGAATATAAAAACGCATAAAAAAACCTTTCAGTCCCTTGACATTTCCAAAAATCGCAAAATAAGGGACACTCTAGTATATGTACACTTGAATTTGCACAGCTGCAAAGAAAATGTCAGTTTAGTCTATCAGTGCATGTTGTTAGTTTGTAGCTGGAAGGAAACCGAACTTGGTGCGTACAAGGAAGGCGACTTACCTTTTTTGGGAACGACCAGAGGCAATATTAATAATAATAATAATATATAAGTTTAAAATTAATAAAAGCACCATTTATAGCAATTATTTTTAAGATTGAAAAAGCTAGGATTGCAAACGAAAGCATTTGCATATAAGGCAAATTTGTTTTTTTTTTAGAAAATCGACCTACTTTTCTGAAAAAATTTTCTTTACGTATCTAATTATTCCATTTAAAATATAAATCCTACAAAAACTGTATCATAATGCGAGCAGTAAAGGGATAAGAGATATAGGTATTAAAGGGCTGCGTAGATGCACCTATTTCAACGTACACACACTGAGTTATTGCATTGCTCTCAGTTGACTGCCTTTCATAACACTTAAGAGTTGTTTTTGCTCAACACCAAATACAAATCGGCAACAACAAGCAATACCCACTCTCTTCTCTCGGCAATCAATGCACGACTTGCTTTTGTTCGGCAACACCACAAGCAATGCAATTTCTTCATAATGAGGGAGAGGATAATAGAAAGTAATAGATGGCAATAGATCATTTGGATCATTTTGATAATTTCAATTAGTTAGGTCGTGTAAAGTGCGATGAAACATATTTTTAATAATATAATTGATAATTTAAATAACAAATTAGCTAACTTTAGTTTAGTTAACTAACTTTAATTTAGTTAACTAAATTTAGGACAAAGCTCACTTAAATCCATTTTAATGCAGCCATTATTTTATTTATTTTTTTTTCTGTATGACTGGAGGAGAAAATTTGCATGATAGAAAATTTATCGGATTAGCATGATAACTCATCGGATTAGCATGAAAATTTGTGTATAGAAGTTTTTTGGTACGGTGCGTGTTTGTGGGCTTTCAATTTTGATCGACCTTGAACACCAGAGGGCGCTGTAGTACAAATTTTTTACAAAACTGCCTAAAAACTCACAAACCGCTTATGCGATTAGAATGAAAAGTTGTATACAGTGGTTTTCATTTACGTTGAGTGTATTGCTGCTTTTTTTTTACCTATCTTGAACACCAGAGGGCGCTTTAGTACAAATTTTTTGCGAAACCACCTAAAACTCCCAAACCGCTCATGCGATTAGAATGAAAATTGATATATAGTAGTTTTCATGTACGATGAATTTTTTGACAGTATCTTATTTGAACCCCCTTGGACACCAGATGGTGCTGTAGCACAAAGTTTTTACAAAATCGTATATTTTTAGTTGTTTTCTTAGGTTACATATGAATATATTTACAAAATATAATATATTTCTTAAATTTAGTAAAATTAAAAAAATTTCCGTTATTTTGACATCAAAAACATGAACATATCTTGAAAACTATGAAAAATGTTACTACAACGATATATTTAATGCAACATCGTTGGTCAAAAATGAGAAAAACACAACCAGAAATTCAATTTTGTGACTTTCGATTCAAATATCTCCGCTGATTTTTTATACATTTTGTTAAATGTTTCTTTGTCTTAAAGCTTCATCAAAGTACTATGAAAACCTTATTGCAAAAATACTGTTAATTGATAATATATATTCAAAATATTTTTTTCAAAAAAAGGTCTGAAATTTTGGAGTTTTCCTCAAAACAAGGTTAAAAATTTGTTTTTGTTGTAAAAATAGTTTAAATTTAAATTCACAAATTTTCAACTCTATTTAAAAATTTATAACATTTACAAGCAAAAGTTATTTCAATTTTACGCAAAAATTAAAAACCATTTTTGTGATTAAAAAAACAAGGCTATCCCTTGATTTTTTCGAACAAAATTTTTTTTTCCTGTATTGTGTTTTTATATTTTTAAAAAAAAATAAAAAAGCTAAAAAATTGATTTTTTAGAAAAAATTATCTTAGTATCTCTTACCAATCAAAAGTTATAGCCAATAATCTTTATCCAAAATATATATACAAAAAGCAAAACGCTGTCTGTGTGATGGCTGGAAACTTCAAAATTACTGAGCCGATCTGAAATTTCGGCAGTACATTTTTTTTAAGTACGAGATGGTTAAAATTTCTGTCATACGCCCTTTTACCGCCCAAAAATCAATAAAAATGCTATATTTCTTACGGTTTTCGTCGATTTGGCTACATTTTGGTAGTTTAGTTTGTATGCTCTCTGTCGGCAACGGTACTAAAACTTGGCAATGTCCATCTACTAGAAAACTGTAATGGGTATATAATAGGGGGGTGTGGCTCCGCCCATACAATTAAAATTTGTATTATCTAATAGCTTTGGAAGTAAAAGTAGCAGTACTTACATACAAACTCAAAATGGAGTTACTATTTGGTGATCTCCTGCTACTGGGAAACTGTAACGGTCTGTGGAAAATGACAGTGGTGTCAAACTATGAGTTTAAGAAAAGTTTTGAATACACCTATTATGTTCCTATATAGTTGCAGAGTGCAGCAACGCGCGCCGGGAAAAGGCTAGTTAAATAAATAATTTCAAATTAAAATTATGATAACATGATACCTTTGAACTATTCATGAAACCTTTGCGTTATATAAAATTAGATGGAATCCGACTTAGTTACTTAAGACAAAAAAAAAAATAATAGTTGAATAACATGAACCAAGAAATAAAGATCATGCAAAGAAAAGAGCCGACATATTGTAAACGAAACAAAGCTGGTAGGTCTGACGTCATCGGTCACAAATTGTTTTGTTTACGTGTAGCGATTATATGTGACAAATTATTTCTTGAAGTTTTAAAGAATTATTAGTGTTTATAATTCAGTAATTTTTTGTGTTTTTTATAAAAATGAAGTGTGCTGTAGCGACGTGCAATAATTGCAACAGCAAAAAAAAAATTACTTTAAATTTCGTTACTGCATGAAAATATAAACAAACAAAGTATTCAAACACTTTGTTCGAGAATTAAACTTGTTCATTTTATAATTTTCCACTTTTATTTAAGTTTTCACATGTTTTGCATGAAAAACGTATGCAATATAGCTTTTTTGTGACCGATGACGTGGCACGAAAAAAATACTTTTTTCTCGCACTGCTGATTGCTTGATCTTGTCTTGTTGGTTCATGGTTGAATAAGTGTGTCAGATAACGAAGACAAATCTCTCTCAAGCTAGTAGATGCTCCAAATCATCTATTGCCACTTATTGTCAGTGCACATGGTTTCATTGCATTGACTGCAGTGTGCTCTCTTACAACGATGTCTTAGAACAACAATGTCTTGGATCTCTTTTTCATTTGCGCTCACTTGTTTTGTTCGTCTTCGCTGACACCACACACTTGATTTGTTTGAGGAGAGCAAGACAATGATTGTGGTGTGTTATAAACAGATGTCTTGAAAGCAGTTTCAAGTGCACCTACGCAGCCGTTTAATAGGTATATAAGAATATCTCGGAAAAATTGGAGTTTGTTTTTTTTTTTTTTGTTTTTTTTCGTATGAAGCAAATTTTTCAGAGAGAAAAAAAAGCAGATAGAATCCTTGAAATATTAAATAAGTCTGAAATAAAAGTATATATTTATTTTTTAAAGAATTTATTGGTATACTTTAATAGATACTTTAATAGAATGCTTTATTTCAAGCAAATGGACTACTAATACATAAGCTGTATGAAGAATCTAAGCAGGTGTTGATTATTTAAGGAAAAATTGTTTTAAATAAGGACACCATAAGAAATTTAATCAGGAGAAGAATTTTCCTATGAAGAAGCTCAAGAGAATTTTTCTTCAGATGAAATTCTCAAAGTAGAAACCAACTGCGGAAATTTTATAAAAAAATTTATTGCTAAGTTGCTTGATAAATTTACAATAAATGATGAGTTCTTTTAAACTTTAGAATTTTTAGACCCTTAAGTTGCTTTAGATTTAAAAAAACAAGAAAATATTCAAAAGATCTTTCTTTCCTCTCGAGTTTGTAGAGGTAAATAAGTATTACCTGGAGGATGAATGAAATAACTTGTCTTTTTATTTAATGACTGAAGTATACTTTTGTAAATTTTTGGAAAACTGGTTAAAGCAAAAAATTCAGATTTTAAAAGTTTTAATATGAATATAACTATAAAATTTATTTTTTGGGGTTTTGTTAATAAAATAAACTTTCATAAATTGGATACGAAAACGTTATTGGTATAAATATTTGGTGGGATTATTTTGTGGGTTTTTTGTGTCCTTTTGGTGGGATAAACAGGTTTAAATGGGGCTGCGATCGGGATTTTTTACTAAATCAGAATCACATCACTGCCGTGGGCTATGGGAAACCATGTAGTGAGCACCACTGTTGTAGAATGAGCACCACTTTTCTAAAGTCATACCAAGAACTTGTACGATTTAGAAGATATGTAAATGCTTTTGGTGTCAAAATAACAGAAATTTTTAAGATGAATAAGACGAACATTCTCGCTAAAATGTCATTTTGTCATTAAGAATACGATTATCAAAGAATATTTAATAAAAAAAAAAAAAGATGTTCGAATTAGTTATTGAAATTACTTTAAAGTTAATATTAATTAATGAAATATATATAAATTTTTATTAATAGCGTTAAAATTAACTACGACAGTAATTAACAAAAAAATCATACTCCTACTTTTTGGAGTTCATGGTGGGAATGCGCTCACTGCCCTGACACTTCGATGAGCCTGAAGCATGCGCAGGTCCGTAAACACAACATAATTAATTTTAATTATTCCATAATTCGATTGACCAATTATAAAGTTATGCTGATCAATTATCAGCAGACTCAATGGAAAGACTTCAGATATTATTTTTTAATTTATTGATGATGAGGCGCTAAGATTTCTGGGTGACTTTGAAAGACTTTAATCGCGAATAAAAAATGTTCTATCGTTGACGAATTAATAAAACTAATTGACCTTTAATGACAATTTTCTGACCTTTTAAATTATGTAATTGGTCAGTCAAAATTATACGTATCAGGTGCTACAATTGCGGACATTACTTTTTTTTAACTCATTTTAGAAGGAAAAATATTCTTTTCTGAGAAGCATTTTCGTCCGGCGATTGATTCAAAACGGATTAATTTTTTCCGAATGCCGAAAAATAACTTTTCTATGGTACTTTTTTAACTCATTTCCGAACAAAAAAAGTACAATTTATGGTTTGTTTTTAGCTCATTTCCGAACAAAATAAGGTGAGTTTTTAAGAGGCATTCTTAAGATTCATAAGATATGGTTATTAATTCTATGTAGCGGTATTTTAATCTTTTTCATGAAAAACTCATCGCAAATTAGATAAAAACTTGTTGGTATTAAAAATATTTATTCATGTCTATAACTTTTCTGGCTGTTGGAAACTTCAATCCTCCAAAATTATAAAAATCCTCTCTAATTGGACTTGCACCATTTTAATTGGCAATTCAATTAATATAAACATTTCCTTTACTTTCAACAATTTGTAGATTTGGTATAAATTTCAAAATATTATCATAAATACATAAAAATGAAACGATAAAAATATTTTGAATATCCGGCAAACATATTCACCCGAAAAAGTTTTAATGAATTTCCAAAACTTTCAAAACAAAAGCAACGAAAAAAAAAACAACAAAAAAAAAATACACTAAAACAATTAAAATTTTTTTATTTATTCTTCATAACATGCAGTTCTTTTGACAAAAAAAAAATTAATATGCAAAACACAGAACTTTTCGAGCTAATTTAAATGTTCAGCAGTTTTTGTAACTTTTTGCTGCAAGAAACAAAAACATCACAATTAAAACTAAACTCATGGCCGCAGGTGCACATTTCCGCTTTATTTCGAAAATGCTAACGGATATAACAATCGCAACAACAGCAGAGCAAAACAAAAACAAAAAGAAAAACAAAAAAAAACATCAACAACGCATTAAAATACAACAAAACTAACAAGCGACCCAAAAGTAACGAAACAAATAATGAACAACAGAACAAAAATTCATTCAGGCGTTTTATAAATCTCTGACTCAACTTTAGCTGTTTCAGCTGTTTTTAAGTTTCATTGTGTATATATGTGTGTGTATGTGTATGTATGTGTGTGCGTGTGTTGCCAGACCCAGACGGAAGCTCTAAATACATCTGTCGTCTGTCAAAAAGCTTTCATGAAAAATACATAAAAGAAAAAACCTAAAATCATAGAAATAAGAAAGAAAAAACAACAACAAAAACAACAACAGCTACAACAACAACAACCTACAACAACAACACAAACAACCTACAACAACAACAACAACAACAATAACATCAACAACTTCAACAACAACAAAAATGAAACCACCGCAAAGTGTCTAGCATTGTTCGCACTTCCGGCCGGAAGGCACATTGAAAAGTTTTTCGTACGCCGGAAGTTGAGCTAATGAAATAAATGTTGACGCAAGTTTTGCGTTGAAGTTGTATGGGTCTGTATTTGTATTTAAATATAATTGATCGTTATTAAGTTTTCAAAACTTCATATTTACGGTGATATTAAATCGACTCTATTGACAGCGATAGTTTGCCTCTCTGAAGCGATTGCGTAGTATTTTCTTTAGAACCGGAAGTGAACGGGAAATCTAATTCAATAATGATTTGGGAAATAAAACCAAAAATTATATAAATAATCCAATGATATCCGAGTTTTCTCTAAATATTTATGAAGCTATGAAACTAAAATGAAATAGCCAACTAACAATTTTGATACGTTTTTAAGAATTAATGTAAATACTCGCAGCTATTTGGCTACACTAAGGAAAAAAAATATTAAATTTATCCAAAAACTTTTTTAATTTATCCAAAAAGCGCGTCATTTTTGCACCAATAACGCATTTGAATAAATCGAATATGTAAATATTTAAAATTTATTTGAATACTTTTTTAATTTAATTAAATATTTAAATATTTAAACAGAATTAATAAAAAATATATTAAAATTATGCACGAATTTTTTTAAAATATCTTTCAAATATTTAATATTTGAAAATAAACTATCGCATTTAAAGAAAATTTGAATAAAAATATTGAATTTAAAAAAAAACATATTTAAATTGAATATGTTATTAATGGTTTTATGGTATTATTTTCTTCTTATTGCGTTCATCAAATGCCATTGCCTGTATAATTTATTATCGCTTCACTTTTTTCAAAAAGTAAATGTACAAAATATGTTTAGGCAGAAGCAAATTATGCAGGTAAATGGCAACCGGTCCAAGATATTCTTGAAAATACCGAGTTGCCACTCCACCTTACATAATTTAATTTCTTTGCCAAACATGCATAATATATTTCTCTTGCAACAATAACTAAATGAGAACTGTAAGAACTGCAAATGCAAGAAATAAACTCAGGAACAAAGTGCGATGCTGTTGCTGCTTGTCGGAGTATGTGTGTAAGTGTGCGATGCTGTTGCTGCTTGCTTGTATGAAATATGTGTGTGTACGTGTGTTGTATAAATAAAATTCAAATACGGAAAAAAACGAGTTGTAAGGAAAACATTTGATTTATCCACGTAAATATTTGAATAAAATTTATACTCAGGCGTGGATAATGCTAATATGCGTTATTTCCCTTAGTGTAGTTATGAAATTTTTATAATTCTTTGAAAACATATTTTTTTAAAGAATTAAGTATAGATGAAGTTGTATGTCAAATAATGCATGAAGTAACTGGTTGCTACAACAAAAATGTTATTGACAGAACAAACCATCAGCAGCCTAAACAACTGCCGGGTTGGTCGTTTCACCAACTCATCAATAGTCTTCTGTGACTTCTATAGTCAGCTTACTTTGAAAATACACGATTGTAGTCCCAGAAGTACCCGATCTGACGTATAAATAGCGGATGTTGTATTAAAAGAGTGACTTTGGTAGAAAGTTTACTTTGCTTTGAAGTTTGACGACGCTACGTTGTTCAGTATTTGTTTGACAACTATCTATAGTGAACGCTCTCAGTGCAAAAGGAACATTTTCAACTTCGAGACCTATTCCCTCCGACCCGACCCCCATTACTTTTGCAAAAGGAACATTTTTTCATTCAGAACCTTTTTTCATTCCCCCTGACCACTCCTTATAGGGGCTTCCATACAAATTTTATGATTTTTTGTATATTTATTCCATACACCAGAACAGGGCGGCTTTAAGGGAGGCCTGAAGAGAGTTAATATGTATCATAAAACATAAAGATATAAGGAAAATAAATGCAATACAGAAATATACTCTCTGTATTCTTCTGTTACTTTCAAAAGTTTGAAATATACTTTAAAATGTTGTACATTACAACTCTGTTACTTAACAGTAGTCAGTGTTTGTCTTTTTTGTTTAAGGTTGATGTTTTCAATATGAATATCAAGGACATGCTCCATATGCTTCGAATTTTTATGGCAATATTATAATTACTCGATGTATGAACCATGCAATTGAAAAGTTACTGTGACCAAACAATATTATAATTATTTAATTTTGCGTAACACTATGTTAAAAACACGCCGAAGTATTTCATCGGCGAATTGATTCATCGGTTTTACTCCCCATCGCGGCTAAAGAAGTTTCACTTCAAAAATTCAAGAGGCGGCGGAGAGAGCCATTACAAAATCGAAAATATATCAATAATAAAACGGCATAGCATGCAATTACTACGCACTGAACATATGCGCCACTTCGCCCTACCACAAAAATAAAAAAAAATTATTAAGATGTCGTCAGTTGGTGTATGCAACAAAAATGCAACATTGTTGGATGGAATTATTACTCGCCCAATAAAGTAGCTAGGATAAAATTATTTCACGGAAGCGAAGATTGGTTCTTTGACTTCATAACGATTAGAAATAAAATTTTTGTAATCACATCAGCCCGGAGATAAACGCTTAATGCATTAACAATGCAACAAGAATGGAAAAACGTTGCATGGAATTATAACTCCGAGCCTTTTGGCACTACAGAATGACAGATAAGTAAAGATTTTCGGACACATAAATAAAATAAAACAAAAAATAATGAAAATTATGAGATCTTAAAGTAACATAAATAATACCAAAACAAAAAAAAAAAAAAAAAAAAACAAAAAATTGTTACATAAATTAGGACAAATACTAGGACAAGCATTTGGATAAGGAGAAGGTTTAAAAACAGCTCGAGGAATACCGTAAGGATTGTGAAAATTATTTAGACTAAAATCTACAAAAATGGAATTTGGACAGCGACAAGAGCATGGATTTGGACTAAAATTCAGAGAAGGATTAGGAAAAGGACTACGATAAGAATTTGGACAAGTATTAGGACAAAAATTAAGACACGTCTGATACAATATAAAACACAAGATTGGAAAAATAATAAGGAAAAGAAATAAGACAAGGAATAAAAGAAGAGTTTAAACACATTACGGACAAGATCTAGAACAAAGATTAAAGAAAGAAGTGGGACAAAGATTAGGAAAGGGATTCCAATAAAGATAAGGTTAGAAAATTGGGCATATATTTAAAAAAAGTTTCTAATTATTGAACGTGAACACCTGCCGTATCGGCTTAATTTCACGTTGCCCCATGGCAATGGAGTCGAGGATCATGGAATTGATGCCCAACAGATAAATCTTCAGGACGTTAGTATTATGTTTATACCAATACAAAGTCCATCCAACCATCTGCTGGGCGTCACTTCCAGACGCGAGCAACGCCCTATCATGGTACTTTCCACACCGGTTGCACACCATACTTAAGTGTATATTTAAATGAATAAATATACTGTATGGATAACAACCAATGTTGGAACGCAACAGTAGCAATTTATGGATGATTAGTTTAATCGAGACCCATCTAACATCTCTGAAAATTTATAGGCATTGTCACCTGGTTGATTAAGCGCAGCTCCACGCCGATCACACAGACCTGCTCGCGACATTGAACTAATACAGCCAGCACGATATTCCCCGAAGGGCCAACCCTTCGATAGTCTCCCCGGGCAAAAGGAATTTACCTCGACACTTACTAACACACACTGACATATCTGCACACATCGTTCATGGTTGTGATGGCACTACTATTGGATGTACTACCGAGTAGACCACATCGCATTTGACTGTGTGTGACACGTAATCACCACTACATTGCTCCTTTTCAATTCTGGCACTCTGAGGTTACTAAGATATAATTTTCACCTCGGAATACCCAACTCTGACACCTTTTGCCCAAAAGTTACAAAACCATTATTATCATCGTTTAAATCAGCCTTAAAAAAGACTAACCATAAGACCAATGCCAATGTGCCAGTGAATTATGATCACGGTCCACCTACTCCCCAGAATGGACGACCAACTCCAGGATCTGGGTAGTTCCTTAACATTTACTCAGGATAGGGCGAATCCATTGCCTGTGACTATCCTCCTTTATCCAGCTCGCAAAGAAAAAAAACGTTTATCGCCAGTTTGCCGCAAACGAACTTCGTTTGTCGTGCTGGAAATCGTTATTTGCAAACGTTTCAACAGTTGTCATAATAACAGTTCAGTTGCGACAAACGCGTCATATAGTTGCAGGAAATTAATTTCGTTTGTCATAAACGCGAGTGATTTTTAAATTGCAGCAATTGAAAACTTCGTTTTTCCCAACTGAAAATTTTGTTTATTTTTCCCTTCGTTGTATAAACATAACGTTTATAGTTTAGAGTTACTTTTTGGACAAATTTTTACTATATAAGGAAATTGGTAGTTTGCTTAATACGCGGACGGAGATAGCAACGGAGGTGCAATCCATAAGAAGACGGACGGACATAAAGAGAAAGATTATTAATATTATAAATAATAATGACCAAATAGCTTGCGGTATATATATAAAAGATATATTTTTAAGTTGTGACAACTGAATATTCGTTTGCGGCAAATACAGCTCGCAAATGAAGTATAGTTGATGAATTTTTCAGTTGTGGTAAACGAAAAATTTCTTTACGTGTGGGTTTGGACAGGCTGCTCGTGGGAACAGTCGAAGTAAGTCAGGAGTAGGACAACTATTAAGGCAAATATAATAATAAGGATCAAGATGAGGAAAAGTATGGGAGCGAAGAAAATGATAGGGACAAGAATAAAGATACACTTTCACGTCAAAACGAATTCCATTTCTCGGTCAATTGTGTACAAACTTAATAACACGCACAACACAATTGGTCATAAGAAGCTAGGTCAAAGTCCTTTCAAGGGCTGAAATGGCCAGTTATTTATTTTTTTTTTTCTTATCACGTCAAAACATACGGGCGTGTCCACGTTATAGCCAACTTCTTAAATTTTTATTTTTGCTTTTATTTTTATTATTATTTTTATAGTTTTTGTAATTTTTATTTTTTTACTTATTCATTTATCTTCTTTTATTTTTATTTTGATAATTTTTTTTTTATTTTTATTGTGATAATTTTTGTTTTATTTTTATTTTTAAATTTTTTTTAATTAAAATAAAAAATTTAATTTTATATTTTTATTTTAGTTTTTAATTTTAACTTTAATATTATTTTTAATTTTATTTTTATTTCAATTTTATTTTTATATCATATATATTTTTATTTATATTTTTGTTTCAATTCGTTTTTCGTAATTATTTTTTAATTTATTTTATTTTTCATTTTTTTTTATTTCTTTAACTTTTTTTTTAGGATAATTATATGTGACCCGGTCTACGAAAAGGGACCTTCGGTGTAAAAACAAGTTTTCGAGAAAACAGCTGTTTGTAAACGTTTAATTGTCGCACACTGAATGGCGTCTTTTCATTTATTTCAGCTTATCCTCTATTCTTACAGAGTTGTATTTCTTAGTCTATTAATACAGATTTGTATTTCTTAGTCAATTAATACGAGGTTTCCCTGGTTTCCCTTCAAATAAAAGTATGAAATGATGTTTATTATGTTATAATTCAATGTCCAATTTTTTTTCATTTTCACTCATTTCTGCTCTTTTTTTGGAAAATTCCTGACAAACTTCTTTACGAGTTGGAAACTTCTGCTTTGCGCCATTAGAAAGAGCACACATTAGTCTATCCGAATCGCCAAAAAAGTGAAAAATGATATTTTCACACCGAAGGTCCCTTTTCGTAGACCGGGTCACATATTGTAAAAATTTTATATGCACAGGTACAAAATATATTTTCAAAATCCCACTGCTACTGAAACTGTATCAAGCCCACTTACATGTTTCTATGACTTTTTCCCTGTATTAATCCAATAACTCGCATTTGTCCCGGCACTTTAAGCTCCGCCACCCCTACCCTCCATGCGTTTCTATGACTTTTTGCCTGTTTCTGCATTAATCCAATAACTCCCGTTTGTCCCGGTACTTTTAGCTCCGCCACCCCTGCCCTCCCACTCGCAATAAACTTCACTTTGTTTATGGCATTTATTTATGTTATATGCTTGAATTATTAGCATGTGTCAAATGACGCTTCCGTTTCCGCCAATTTTGACAGCACGCAATTTTATTATAATGAATGTGCACTTGCGGAATAGAGCTAAAATAAAATTTCCAAATAAGCAACAGCAACAAAAAACAAAAAAAAAAAATACGTGCACAGCAAAAACAAACTAACAATAAAGAAAAAAAATTTATGATTTTATAAGAGAACAAAAACTTTTATAAGCCAGGCCAATTTAATGCCGCCCTCTCTTTATCTATATGGTGGCAAAAACCAAACACAACCACAACAACACAAACAGCAACAAAAAGCAAAAACTTAACAATAGCAACAGCAACACAAACAGCAGCAAAGCAACAACATAACAAATGAGTAACACTTACGAGGGTCAAACGGAAATGAACCGCCATCATAATAAAACACAAACCAGCGCACGCATAAAATAGAGCTAAGCACATACACACACACACACACACAAACACACTCACATACCAACAATAACATAGCCAGTCCGCTTATAAAATGGCGCTTTTGTTTATGTAGACGTGTATTTTTCTTGTAGGCTGGCTGATCTTGTTGACCAAACATTGTTGTCATTATTTTTATATACATATATATATATATACCAACAAATTTATTTAATATTTTTTTTTTTGTATTTTGTTTTGATTGACACTATTTCCGGTTAGCTTGTTGGTTTTTTATTCTGTTATATAAACTAAAAATATAAAAATGTAGATGTACTCGTTACGCTGTAAGTGGTGAGCGAGAAAAAGTGACATTGCCCAACGATTTATCACTTTTGTTTCTTTTTATGATTAAAAATATTAAGTTTATCGTCATTTATTTCTTACCATAAAGATAAAAGCAAAAATAACCTTCGTGTTTTTATGAATTGTTTTTTTTTATTTATTTCATTGGTTATTGTTTATGCATTAGTTTATTGCATCTTTGGAGTAAAGAAATTGTATTTTGAAGAAATGTGTTGTAAAAGACGCCGGCTATTCAAATATCTTGAAGAAATATGTTGTAAAAGACGCCGGCTACCAGCGTTGTTTTGTGTAAAAAAGGACGTTACAATGCAAACATCCTTGTCCCTTTAATTTTTTCTATACTTTTCCTTGTTCCTTAGCTTGCTCTCAACCTCGTCCTTATTATTTTATTCAACCTAACACTTCTTCTACTTCGTATCGTAGCCCTTGCCCAATTTCTTGTTTAAATCCGCATAAAAACTGTTGTTTTCGTAATTTTCGGAATATCTTTACAAATCACTGTATCACTATTCCCAGTCCTTGTCCTTACTTATGTTCGAACACTTGCTTTTCTTATTTAATTAGGTTTTGTTTTTTTTTGTTTTTGAACTTGTTATTTTCATTTATTTTTTTTTTCGTTTCTTTCTATTTAAATTTATTTAATTTTATTTTAACTATAATTTTATTTTTATTAACATTTTTTCATTTTTAAAATATGTATTTATATTTATTTTTCTAGTTATAAATTAATATTTTAATAATATTATTATTTTTTATATAATAATTAATATTTATATTATTATAAATATTTTTAATGTTAATATTATTATTGTTTTTATCATTATTATTATTATTATTATTTTTATTATTATTATTATTATTATTATTATTATTACTATTATTATTATTATTCGTATTATAAATTTTTATACTATAATTATTATAAATAAATTTTTTATTAATTTTTTTTTGAATTTGTTTATTTATATTACTTTTTATTAACCACACTTATTTATTTTATTTTTAATTTTTATACCCCCACGTTTAAAAAACGTAAATGGGGGTATATTAATTTTGTCACTCCGTTTGTAACGCCCATAAGGAGGCGTGGTAGGTATTGAAAAGTATATATTCTTGATCAGCATCACCACCCGAGTTGATTTAGCCATGTCCGTCTGTCTGTCCGTCTGTCCGTCTGTCCGTCTGTCTGTGATCACGATTCCAGCCGTAATTTTAAAGCTATCATCACGAAATGCTATATTTAAGCTTTTATTTAAAAAATGAAGGTCAACTTCGTAAATGAGCCAAATCGGATGGAAACCACGCCTACCTCCCATACAAAGCGACTTTATCAAAACGGTAAAATCTCTTAGAATTCAACAAAAATGAATATATGGACTTAAAATTTTGCATATGAGTTTTGATGTTCCAAAATACACTCTAAATATTAAATTCAATCTAATCGGATGAAAACCACGCCTACCTCCCATACAAAGTGACTTTATCAAAAAGGTAAAATTTCTCTAAAATCCACAAAAATTAATGTATGGACTTGAAAATTTGCATATGAACTTTGATATATAACGTGTACTATGTGTATGGAATTCAACCAAATTGGGTGAAAACCACGCCCTCCTCCCATACAAAGCCATTTTATCAAAAAACAAGAGCGAATATTTTCTGTTAAAAATATAACGAAAACGTTTTTACAGATAAACATTTTATTGATTGCTTAAGACTTTGAATATACTTTGGTTCGGCCGTGGGGGTATTTTAACTTCGGCCCAGTCGAAGATCATTTCTTACTAGTTAGTTTAATTTTTATTTTTGGTCTTATTTAAATTTATATAGAAATTTTTTTATATACACATGTTCTTATTTTATTTTACTCTTTAATTTATTCTGCTCATTATTTTTACTTTTTTATTTTTAATATTTTTTTATTTTTTATTTTTATTTTTTGTTTTTATTTCTGTTATCATTTTCACAAATTTTATTTTTTTTTCTTATTTTATTTTAAATTTTAATTTAATTCATCATAATATTATTACACACATTTTGCTTCTAATTTATTTATTTTTTATTTAGGGTAAAGTAGGCAGTTATGGACAGTCGGTAGTTGTGGACATCCCTGTGTAACTTTTGACACAGAGCAGATTTGAGAGATCTGACAAATTTCATGTGTGCGCTATAGTAGCACGATGTTTTTGTGCCAAATACAAAAGTGAACAGACGTGTGTGCTTTGTGCTGCAAACAAATTATTTTTTTTTACCTCGAAAAAAATCACAAAAGTTGTTTTGAACGTTTTTTAAAGTGTCACCGTGTGAAGTGTGTTAAGTGAGAAGGTGAGTGCAATGGATTTTTTTACGTGGAATTTAGTTTTCTTTCAGATTCAACACCGGGTTCGGACACAATCTACACAACAAAAATTTTTTTCATATGATTTCAAAATGGCTGCTCAAGGGAGTTGTGGACACTTGAATGTCGGGTTGATGTCAATATAAATTATTTTGATAGTGTTTTTATGCATTTTTTCGATGTTTTTAGTCATGTCGTCGAGGAAAAATTCAAAAAAATCGTCCGATTCAACGGGAATCGATTTTAATGCGCTGACAAATGCCATTAAACGATGCTTGGTGGAAAAGCAATCCGTAAAACCTACTGCTGCGGCGTTTGCTATTCCACGAACCTCTCTCATACGCTACCTGAAGAAAGTGGAAGAGAAGTTCGATGACATTGAAGCCGTTGACGATGTTGCTTTGTCGGAATTTGTGCGTAGATGTAGCCAACGCGTGCCATCGAATCAGGTATACTGATGTTTTTGCACTTTCTTCAGATAGTGTTGAAGAGTGCTGATTAATTATTTCCATTTTTTTTCATTATTTAGGTCTTTTCGCCGGATCAGGAAGAGGACTTGGTCACATACGTGTTGAAATGTGCCAGTCATTACTACGGCCTCAGCATAAACGAATTGCGTCAGTTGGCTTATCAGTTTGCTGTGAAGCTCGATGTCGATTTTCCCGGCAATTGGATCGGCGATCAGATGGCGGGTAAGGATTGGTACCGAATCACCAGTTAAGCGCGGCAGCACATCAACACCAGCCAAACCACCGGCAAAACATGGCAGACCATCTACGCGTTCCAAGAAGCAGAAGTCATCGGAGGAGGAAGATGAGGACGAGGACTTCTGCATCATTTGCATGAAGATGTTGCCAAAAAAATTGACCGCTTCAAACTCCGTTCACTGCAATGAATGTGATCGGCCAGTACACTTGAAGTGTGCTGACATGCGTGCCAGCTACTTCACATGCGCAAATTGTGCTTCTGACGTGGAATGATGCCCTCTCTCGTTATTATTTTTGCCATTGATGGCCTTTAAAATTAATAAACTTTCATTATTGATTAATTTCATTGCGTTTAACTTCATACTTTTTATATTTTAGCTCATTTTACAAAGGTGTCCACAACCCCCCACCAAAAAAAAAATATAGCAAAAATGACCATTTCACAAAAAATTTGATAATCTTTTTTCAATGAGAGATATCAATGTAATTCTTTCAAAACTAGTTAGCTGAGGTTTCTAGCTTTCTATTATTATGCATATGTCCGCATAATATGCCCCAGGTAAAAAGATATGATTGAAAAACAAAACTATGTCCACAACTGCCTACCTTCCCCTATTTATTTATTAATTCATCAACGGATTATAAATTTCCTTACTGACTACTTGATATAATTTTATATAAACTTATATTGTTTGATTGATTTATTTATAGAGGTGTTACTTATACTATGAAAATATGAACGTAAGATATTTTTAAAGACATTTCTGCTTATGCAAGTATTAAAGTCTATGTGCACGCAGACTGAATTTGCCAGTTTTAAACTACGCGTTATTGGCTCATTTAGAGTATAGTTTGCTCTACGGTATGGCACATGGAATAGATTATAAGATCTAAGGTAACGCGGCGGTATATGGAATCCAATTTGATTTAACAAATCAGGATAATTTATTTCAAAACAAATAATGTCACGTATGAACATAATGGCAAAATATTTGCGACGAATTTCATTTTTATAGATGTATATTTTTATACTTTTTAAATTTTAGTTTATATTTATAGAAAATTGTTAGTTGTTTCTATTGTCACTATATTATTGTTGTTGTTTTTAAAAATATTTATATTTTTATTTTAATTTTTTAATTTTATTTAATGCATTGTTTGAATTTTAATTGTTATTATTATTATTTTTGTTTTAGTTTGTTTTATTTCTATTAATGGAATTATTTTTATTTGTGCTTTTAATTTTTATATTTATTGCAATGTATTTGTTAATTTAAAGTTTTGATTTATTTTCTTTTTTGTTGTCATTTTTTAATTTTTTTATGATTTCTACAGTAAATTTTAATTCCCTTTTTAATTAAATCCTATGAGCTTGTTTCCACTTATTTTCTTTACTTTTATTTGTTGATTATTTATAGTTTTGTTTTTGTTTATGTTATATTCTTTTTTTTTTTTGTTGTTGATTTATTTTAATTTTTAATTTATTTTATTTTTATTTTTAGTTTTATTTTTTTATTTATTTTTTTATTTCCATGTTTATATTATTCAAAACTTTATTTTATTGTAGTTTTTAATTTTAATCTAATTTTAATTTTTATAAACTAAATAATATCTTTTGATATTTATTTTTTATTTAGATTTCTATTTTTTTTTAATTTAGATTTTTGTTTCGATTTTGATTTTGATTTTGATTTTGATTTTGATTTTGATTTTAATTTTGATTTTGATTTTGATTTCGATTTTGATTTTTATTTTGATTTTGATTTTTATTTTGATTTCGATTTTGAGTTTGATTTTGATTTCGATTTTGATTTTGATTTTGATTTTGATTTTGATTTTGATTTTGATTTTGATTTTGATTTTGATTTTGATTTTGATTTTGATTTTGATTTTGATTTTGATTTTGATTTTGATTTTGATTTTGATTTTGATTTTGATTTTGATTTTGATTTTGATTTTGATTTTGATTTTGATTTTGATTTTGATTTTGATTTTGATTTTGATTTTGATTTTGATTTTGATTTTGATTGTGATTTTGATTTTGATTTTGATTTTGATTTTGATTTTGATTTTGATTTTGATTTTGATTTTGATTTTGATTTTGATTTTGATTTTGATTTTGATTTTGATTTTGATTTTGATTTTGATTTTTATTTTGATTTTGATTTTGATTTTGATTTTGATTTTGATTTTGATTTTGATTTTGATTTTGATTTTGATTTTGATTTTGATTTTGATTTTGATTTTGATTTTGATTTTGATTTTGATTTTGATTTTGATTTTGATTTTGATTTTGATTTTGATTTTGATTTTGATTTTGATTTTGATTTTGATTTTGATTTTGATTTTGATTTTGATTTTGATTTTGATTTTGATTTTGATTTTGATTTTGATTTTGATTTTGATTTTGATTTTGATTTTGATTTTGATTTTGATTTTGATTTTGATTTTGATTTTGATTTTGATTTTGATTTTGATTTTGATTTTGATTTTGATTTTGATTTTGATTTTGATTTTGATTTTGATTTTGATTTTGATTTTGACACATTCTATTCTTTCTGTCAACTATTGTTAATGCTCTCTCTTTTGTCATAATACTAATGCAACATTTAAACCTTTTGAATGTTTCACTTAATTCAAGAGTATCTTTGACCGATGATAAAAAATTCTTGTCTAGTTTTTAACCCCTTGATTTTTTTTTTAGTCATATTTTGACAATCTTTAAATTATGTCTTTGAAATTGATAGAATCGTTAAGAAAAACTTTCTGAATGCTTAAGTTATGGATTTTGGGATATTTTAATTTTATCAATACTAAGGTAACTCCCACAGTTGATAGTACTCTGCCTTCATCCTTTGGTCACACTCACTGTATCAAATGTCTTCACCTTGTTACGCCTCATGAATTTTTACGACCTTATTACTTACTTTGCGTTTGAAGTTGCGTCCATTACGCGGTGGTTTTGACTGGATTTTGTTTTTGTGCGTATTTTCATTTGTTTTTTTTTTTTTTTTTGCCAGATAAACAAACCAAACGAAGCCTGGCTAGCTGTTTTATTAACTTTTAATGTTTGGTTTTCTTTTTTTTTTTTTTGTACTGTTAAATTTTTTTTATTGTAATTTCAAAGGCGGCCAAAAAGTATGCTATAAAAAACAATAAAATATTTTTACATCAAAGGTGCTGGCCACACGTTTCGCTGAAGAGGAGTACCACGGACAAACGAGCGCTGCTGCTTTGTGGTGGCTATCAAAGCGAAGCAGCAACGGACAGTGTTGCCAAATAAACGCATAATATTTTTACATTTTTTAGCAAGAATTTGTGGCAGCATGTTTTTTACTCTGTTTTCTGTTTTTTCGCAATGAAATATTTTAAAATTATTTCTGGTAACCGCAACACGTTGCCAACGCATTTACAGGTGATTCTTAGAAAGCTTGAGCGGGTGAAAATACACATTGGTTTGGAGGTGGGAGTGAGGCAGCAAGGTTGTGAAAAGGGCGTGAATGTTTGCAGCGTTAAACTTTGTAGTGGACGAGGGTGAGTTGTTTTTATTTTTGCCGTTGCGTGGTGTATTTCCTGCTCTTAACTTGTAACTCCCCAACGCCTTTTTCATTATTATTATTATTGTTATTATTATTATTTACGAATTCACGGCGGAGTGCTCGGAATTTAATGTGTTCAACGTGCGCTACAGTACGGTGCGGTTTTTTTCTGTTCATGGTCTGGTACACCCAACAACACATACACACAAAGTCACGCACTACACACGTTGACTTCTAGAATTAAATTTAATTTTAATTTAAATTTTTTTGCTGTTTGTGTATTCTAGGTGCGGCGCTTGTTATTGTTCGGGGTGTGGTGCCATTTAAGATTATTTGACAATTTATAAATGATTGATTGAAATGGAGAAGGATGACTCAGAAAAGAAATTATGTTTAATATTTTAATCGATAGATGAATGAATGAAATGAATGAAATGCATGAAATGAATGAAATGAATGAAATGAATGAAATGAATGAAATGAATGAAATGAATGAAATGAATGAAATGAATGAAATGAATGAAATGAATGAAATGAATGAAATGAATGAAATGAATGAAATGAATGAAATGAATGAAATGAATGAAATGAATGAAATGAATGAAATGAATGAAATGAATGAAATGAATGAAATGAATGAAATGAATGAAATGAATGAAATGAATGAAATGAATGAAATGAATGAAATGAATGAAATGAATGAAATGAATGAAATGAATGAAATGAATGAAATGAATGAAATGAATGAAATGAATGAAATGAATGAAATGAATGAAATGAATGAAATGAATGAAATGAATGAAATGAATGAAATGAATGAAATGAATGAAATGAATGAAATGAATGAAATGAATGAAATGAATGAAATGAATGAAATGAATGAAATGAATGAAATGAATGAAATGAATGAAATGAATGAAATGAATGAAATGAATGAAATGAATGAAATGAATGAAATGAATGAAATGAATGAAATGAATGAAATGAATGAAATGAATGAAATGAATGAAATGAATGAAATGAATGAAATGAATGAAATGAATGAAATGAATGAAATGAATGAAATGAATGAAATGAATGAAATGAATGAAATGAATAAAATGAATGAAATGAATGAAATTAATGAAATTAATGAAATGAATGCAATGAATGAAATGAGTTTCCAATGAAAGCCAATGTATAAGAAATGATGGCAATACGTAAAATTTAAAGGCAATGAGTGACAATAAGTAACAATAATTAACAATAAATGACAATGTGTGAAAATGTGTTACAATTAATGACAATCTTTGACAATGAGTAACAATGTATGACAATGAGTGACAACGAATTACTGCAAATGAGAATGAACTACAATGAATAATAATGACTGACAATGAACGACAATAAATGTCATATAATGGCAAACAATGACAATTAATGACAATAAATAAGAAATGACGTTTATTGTCGTTAATTTTCAGTCATTATTATTCATTGTCGTTCAGTCTCATTTTAAGTAATTCATTGTCATTCATTGTCACTCATTGTCATACATTGTTGCTCATTGTCAAATATTGTAATTTATCATAACACATTTTCACACATTGCCATTTATTGCTGTAAATATGTACAATATATGTAGAACAATAAATAGTAATGAATAACAATGAATAACAAGAAAAGAGAATGAATTACAATTAATATTAATATATGACAATATGTGATAATAAATGACAATGAATAATAATGTATCAAAATACATTATCAAGGGCAATGGTTGACAATAAATGCCAATAAATGATATTCGGAACATAATTAATGAATACGATTGACTATCTTTGACAATTAGTGACAATGAATGACAATAAATGATTATTAAAAACACGGAATGACAATAACTGACAAATAATGACAAGGAATCAAATTTAGTAATAAAGTATGCTATTCTATACATTATATACAATGAATACATTGCAAAGCATTAAATGGTAATGATTGACTATGACTATAAAGACAATCAATGGAAACGAATGACAATAAATGACAATGATTCACAATAAATGACAATTAATAATAATTAATAACAATCATTGACAATTAAGTACAATAAATGTCATTTAGTGATAATTAGAGACAATTAATTTTATGGCAATAGATGACAATTAATGATTGTAAGTGACATGAAATAATAATGTATTAAATAAGTGAAAATTAATGACAATTAATTCATTGTCATTCATTCTTATTTGCAATAATTCGTTGTCCCTCATTGTCATACATTGTTGCTCATTGTCAAATATTGTCATTTATTGTATACATTATATACAATTTATACATTGTATAGCATTAAACGGTAATGATTGACTATGACTATGAAGACAATCAATGAAAACGAATGACAATAAATGACAATGATTCACAATAAATGACAATTAATAATAATTAATGACAATTATTGACAATTAAGTACAATAAATATCATTTAGTGATAATTAATGACAAATAATTTTATGACAATAGATGACAATTAATGATTGTTAATGACATGAAATGATAATGTATAAAACAAGTAAAAATTAATGGCAATGAGTAACAAGTAGTGGCAATGAATGATATATAATGGCAATCATTGACAATGAATGGCAACAAATGGCAATTAAATACAATGAATGTTTATAAATGACATTGAATGACAAGGTATGACAATTAATCAAAACTAATGTGAAGAAATGATAAATATTTCTTCACATTCTTCAATAAGTCAGACAATTACTGACAATGAAAATTAAATTAACTATACGTTGATTTATATGTTTTGTTTTTTCTTTAGGAAGAAGTAAGATAGGAGTAGGTACTTTTTTAAACAAAAAGAAGCCATAACTTACGCCTGATTTGGCTAAGCAGCCTTAACAAAATTAAAATATTGTCTTTACCTTCACTGCTTTCCATTCAAATGTCTTATTTAGCATTTTTGTCACCTAAGAATGTTTTTTTTTCTCTCTGTCACATATTCGCTGGTGAACTTTTATGGCACGCCTTAAAGTATACGGTAAATATTTATCTTGCCAACAATGTGCGGCGTTAAACAAACCGAATCCAAGGCAGAGGCTAGCATATCACTTTCTTGCTGTCAGACTGGCACTCTACACATATTCTCGGTCATATTATTGCCCTTGCACATCCGTGACCAACAACCACCACCTCTGTGAGTGCATTTTACTCCAAGTATCTGGTGCTTAGAGTGTCACCGGAATCTTATCTATCTTAGCTGTTACGCCTGCATGTTATGTTTGTGTCCATGTGTTTACATGTTTGCATGTGAACTCAAGGCTAAGCAACACAAACAAACTCTGCTGAAATTTAACACCATCCATATATGAAGATGTACGGCTTAGTTACTATATCAACTGTGTGTTTGTCGTGTTTGTCTATCTCTCAGACATTTTCCATTAGGAGCAACATTTTGTGCTTCGCTGACTCAGAGCTCAAGTACTTAAAAGTTCTAAGGTTTGTTGTCGCTGAGCTAAAAAGCTTAATATTAAGCAATGCTTTCAACAAAGTATGTCTGACAACAGATTTCTTTTCGTGTCATTTTCGTTTTGGATGCCTAAAACGTAGATTAAAAATAAAACGTTATGTTTTTTGTGATCAATAAAGGAGCGAAAATCCAAAACAAGCATGACGTGTTGCAAAAAAGAATAAAAAAAAAAAACTAAAAACTCGCCAATTAATTTATTGCGTTTGTTTGTATTGTTCTCTTGTTTTAAGCATGTGTTGACTAACGCTTCCGTTTCATCCAGTCGAAGAAACACGCAATTTTATTTTAATGACTACGCAACAAAGCGAAGGTCAGAAAAATCAAAAAAACCAACAATAAAAAAAAAAAACAAAAATACAAAAACACATAAAAAGCTACAAATACAACATTAGCAACAAATGAGTAACGCTCATCAGGGTTCAAATTAAATAAAATGCCAAAGTAATAAAGCACAAGCGATGTTACAAGCGACTTCAAGTGACACACAAACTCAAACACACTCTCAAACTCAGACTCACTCACACACACGTAAGCTCTCATAAAATGGCGTGTGGCGTAATTGGATGTCATTTTGATTTTATTTGTTTATTTATTTATTTTTGATTTTTTTTTACGATAGCCTGATATCACTAACGCTCATACAAGCGTTGGTGTCTGTAATTTTCTTTATGCTTGGGCGTGTTGGACTTGATTTTTTTTATATTAATTCCAAGAGAACAAGGCACATAATACTTATTATCGGCATTTTATCATTTGATGCAGGAGTGACTCACAGTTACATTTTATCTATTGCTTACTGTTAAAACATGTTACAGCTATTTCGAAAGTTATTTTGTTCTCAAAGTTGATCAAGGTTCTTATTTTATTCAATATAAAAAGCTTGTTGAACGAAATTGCTATTAATAAGCGTTAAAAAAGTTATTTAGACTGAAAATTAAGAGATGTAATGCTGTTTAAGATTTTTTTATTTTATCTGCCTATATACTAGTGCGGATGAATTATGAGGGCTAGCTTATAAGTCTTGCGCCTCGGCAGCACTAAACTTTGCCAGATGAATTTTCCAAGTTCAAATTAAAATTCTTGACATTTTTTAGCACAAACCTACTTATAACGTTCTAGTGTCATGCACCACTCGTTGTATTGTTTACAGTGGTTTGAAAATTTTATTTCAGCAAATAAATAGAATTAAACGTGAACATTTTTGATGTTGATTTTTTTGATGTGATGATTTTTTACGATTTTTAACGTGAATTGACAAGAAAATAATGCATCGATCAACTTAGTTCGACTTTTGATCCAGCAATACATCCAGCGAATTTAAAACGCTGGTTCAATGAGTTGGAGCGTTGTCGTTGTTCTCTTGAAGAAGAATTTCGCGAAGGTTGTCCAAGAACGGCTGTTGTGGTAGAAAACATCTTTTCAGTGCACGAGTTGTTGGAAGCAGACCGACATGTGCTATACCGTGAGATAGAGTTATCCATGGGCATTAGTGGGACTGGCATACATTTGATTTTACATGAGCATTGAGGTGTCAGG